>JALQPE010001352.1:0-13481 GCA_030407315.1 Asparagopsis taxiformis | reverse complement strand
CAACGAGAAGGGAGAGCTGTCCCTCCCCTATGTCATGTTCGCAGGGTGCATGTCAGGATTCCCTAGTGGTGTCATCGTGGTACTATTGATGCGATATAGACTCCTCTGGACCATGCCAGGTTTAGAGTACTCATGAATCCAGACAAAAATGGTCCAGGATCTGTCAAAATGGCCATGAATATCTACAAGGAACACGGACTCAGGAAGCTGTTCTTGGGGTTCAATGTAACATTGCTCAGAGAAATGGGAGGACTGATGATCTACTTTGGCAGCTATGACACCATCCTCGATGCACTTAGGTCAAAGTAGGACTGGATTTGATGACAGCCTCCTTCCAAGCAGGAGGTCTTGCAGGTATGCTCACTTGGAGCATCATCTACCCATCTCACTACATCAAGGTGAAGATACAGAACGATGACCTTCACAACCCCAAATACCGATCAGCAACCCAGTGCGCAATGGAAATCGCCAAGACTGAATCACTCGCCCAATGTACAAAGGAGCTGGATGGTTCCTGCTCAGAGCCTACCTCGTCAATGGAGCCACCTTCATTGCATTCGAAAGAACCAAGAAACTGCTCTATCCTGATGGCAAGCATTGATTTATTTATTGGTTTAACAACTATCATTGGTGTTCCAGTGAAGTCTCCCTCAAACCGAAGGACATCTTCAGATAAAATATATAAAATCGGACCATATATCTATAGATCTAGAGATCTATATTTCTATATCTCTAGGATAGATTCGCGTATTTAGTATAATTAGTCTAGATATAAAGTTAAATTGGGAATATTTTTATCAAACTCTTTTCGATAGCCATTCAACTATTCTATTTTCGATGTCAGGGTACTCTTCCTCCACCAGAAACATCGTCCATAAATTAGAGTAGTACCAAATTTACTTGTCTTTCGTTGGGATGCTCTAATAAAACTGTATACCGTAGCAAGCATCTGAGCTTCTATCCCATTGTCCCTGGATAATGGCGAGAGGAGGAGTCTCAAATGTGCTCCAAGTACTTTCATTGATATTCTCAAGGAGAGTGAAGAACTCAGAAAGGCTTCCTGTATGTACATCTTTATTGAACATGAGAGGATCATGACTCAAATACACTGATGCTGCCTTATTTTTGACCATTTAGTTCCATTTCACTGGTATCACTCCAGTCTTAGATGGCATGATTTTAAGAACCAGCCCAGACAGCGTCGACATTATTTCATTTCCTGCTGGCCTCTTCAGTGAAAGCGAGGCAAGTATTGTTCCGGCGATCTTCATGTCTTTTCCGTACTTCTTGAGTATGTTGAGCCAAAACAGAGAACCTGATGTATGAGCGATTACGAAAATAGGCTTATTCGGATATAGTTTGCTGATTTTATTGTAAAATTATCTGATGTCTGTCATGGTTTGCTTGGAATCGTCTACCAATCCCCTTTAACCCTCTGACCTTCCATGCCCAGCTATATCCATTGCGACTGTAGTAAATCCTTCACTTGCCAACCGATGAGCTAGAGTTGCATATAAACTTGCATGAGAGCACACACCATGCAAAGCAATTAGGATCCCTTTTGCATCGGCTGCTTCATACCGATAGGTCGCTAAACTGATCGGTTTGCCTTCTTGGATTGAAGTTAAACTTATAAAATTTTGCTCAGGGAACTAAAGTCGCTTAAACGGAAGAGGCTTTCCGACTTCGTCTTGCTTGCGAGAATTGGCCGTCTTGATCTGTTCTTATGGTGGCAATTTCATGAAATCATCATACAGCTGCTCTGACATTATAAATAAAAATACCCAACACAGTTAATTTATAAAGAGTGAGAACCCACTCGGATATATTCCTGTCATATAAATACCAGAAGAAATCAAAGGTAATGCTGTCTGCTGGTTAGGTGCTCGGTGTTTCTCTTTCTTTCCAGCTTGTTGTTAAAATTTAGTCCTAGTAGCTCAGCAGCTTTTTCTCTGATTTTTTGCTTCTTTTCTTTTTAGTAAGGTTATTGTCTCTGGTATGTATCAGGCTGGGGTATTCTATAATTGGCTGTTTTCTGCTCCGAAAACTCTTTGGCCTGGATTAGTTCATTTCGAGCATACCGATTGTAGTTTTTTCTGCTTTAGAAGTACCCTCGCTAAGTATTTAATTTAGGAGAAGTAGTGTCTTGTGGCTACCGGTTTCTGCTTGGATAGTATTACCCGTGAGGCGACCTATATTGAGGACGGTATGAAGGAGGTCGAAAATCAAGAGGTTCTACTGACATCTTGGTTGTTAATTTTTGCTTAGGTATCTACTTTTCCTTCAAAGGAAGTTTTTTCGACCTTTATTAAAATGGTAATCCAAATTATTTGGAATACCTTTCATAGTTTTTTAATGTTTCTTCGACATCGTAGTCGTTTTGATCGCAAATCAAATGACTGAGATTATCTTATAACTCAGTGTTTGACTTCTTATAGTCTGGTTTCGGCTCTTTTATGTATTTGACTCTCTTGTTACTTGCACTTTATTCATAAATGTCGTGAACGGAGTCACTAAAATAGCTTTCTTTGAGCAAGTTATTTACATATTAATTGCTGTTTTCGACATCGTTCTAAATGTCGTTGGAGTCTATGCTTTTCAGGTAGACGCTCATTTCTTCGTCTAGTAAAACACTTTTAGCCAAACGATTAAGATCAGATGATTATTCTGAATCGAACATGTTCGATGTGTCGTCAGGGTTGACTGTTTTGGCAATCCTGTGAAATCTTTTCATGAAAATAGCTGAAGTCTTGCTCAAGATCATGTTTGGGTAGAAGCTCCCGAGGGTTGGACTTGTAGCATAGAAATCTGCATTGGCTCATTGTTACCTGAGAATATTTGTATTCGATGGTTAATCTAAGGCTTCCCCTATCTAGATTCGTAGTGGTACATCCTTTTTAGAAATTCTTCATCTACGCTCCACAACAGCCCATCTTTGTATAAGACGTTGAGTAGGTTCTTTCTTTAGCTAAAAATCATCTGATTGATTGGGTTGGCCAGGTAGAATTGGAACTATGTTGAGTAGCTTTCTTTGAACTTTGTCCGAACTAGCTTGCATCACAGGATATGTACTTAGGAAAGCACACTCAGAGTGGGACAGAGGACGGTTCATCTCCTCTTCCGAATAAGTGCGAGAATTGATCATAGCCAGGTATTCAGTAAGTTTGAATTATAAATAGCATTGAATCGACAAAGCACTGTGCTGGAGTATTTTCAATTGTCAAGGCCAATCAATCCACAAAATATAAGATAGAACTTGGTGAGTAGTGATCAAAGGAAGTACGGTATCAGAGTCTTGAAGTCGACTGATTTCTCGCTCTGTGGGGATGCGTTGTAGACTGTAAATTTGTACTCTAGGTTCTGGTTGACTTCCATGATGGATGCCTGGTTATTCATCCGGTAGCAGTAGTTGGGTGCTGACCAAACCGTGACTATTTTCTTATCAAACTGCACTTTGTACCCCTCCTTGACCAGTTGATGTGCCCGCACAATGAGAGTTAGGTTGTTGATTCGATTGAACTCCTCTACCACCCTTTGCCCGAACTGCCAACCAGCCCCTCGAGGGTTCTGAGCCCAGGCATCAACCTCCTCTGGATCAGACCACATCAGATCACATAGTGGCCCCGATGTAGGAATTTCAACATTGCGTTCGATGGATCGAATGTGGTCAATCGTGTTCATTTTGGGAGAAAGGCCACCGTGTACACAGAATATCTTGCCTAAATAAGGACTGGTTTACCTTCAATAATGGCTCCAATGGGCAAAAAGTCGAATACCTCGTTAAACAGGTACCACACATTATGATTGCCATACTTCCTGCTGATCTCCTCATAAAAGCCATACATGTAGGTAATCGTCCGAGACTCATGGTTTCCCCTCAAAAGTGTCATCATGTCGGGGTACTTGACTTTCAGACAGAATAGGAGAGTGATCGTTTCCACTGAATTGTACCCTCGATCAACGTAGTCTCCCAAAAGAATGTATCGAGTGCCTGGAGGCATTCTGCCCTTTTCGAACATCATCAGCACGTCGTAAAACTGACCGTGGACATCGCCACAGATGGTGACAGGCGCCTGAACCGGCTGCACATTTGATTATTCAAACAACAGTGCCTTCACTTTTCGGCAAAGTTTCCTTATCGCACTTTCAGGGAGTATTTAGCACTTCAGCACCTTCTCGATCCAACTATCGACGTTCATTTACCACTATTTAATATTACTTCGGCTGAATTTGAAAGTCGATTATAAAATTAGAATGCAGTACAATCAAACCCGATAATAAATTCCAGAAAACTGTCTCTTCCTGCATATTGCTTAAATTCATCAAAAAGTATATAGAATTAATAGGGAGGATCTACTTCTACCGATAGAAGGTCAAGATGAGAGGTAGCCTCCCAAAAAAGTTCATCAGATGTTTTTAAAAATACGTTTTCTCAGCTGGATAAATTATTAAGGTGGCAAGAGCAAAACGCTTTTCGAATGAACCATATCTCAGTCGATCAAGAAAACTAAAAGATAAAGCTGGTTCCAACCAGTCCGACTACTAGCTGCCAACTCACTCTGTGTTGTAAAGAGGTGCAGTCGAGCATCCTTCAGGTAGTCTGGAAGAGAATCAACTCTACGACTAATAAAAAATAGGAAATCTGCAATCCATTTACAACATATGAGTGCTCTCCGCTCGATCTCCATTGTGCAATTGAGGTCACAGTCATCGTATTCAATCTTTAACACAGACTGAGGACAAGAGAGTGCATACCTGCAGCACATCCCCAATTAGGATGGATAAACAGCTACAGGAGAGGCAATTATACTTAGTCGATGAAATTCCTGCCACATTAAAGCTCGATTTCATGGCTGATTTTTCCTTCGATGCGAAAGCAACTGTCGACAATTGCAATTTTACCATCATTTCTAAAGACGATATCAGCCAAATTAGTTTCTCCTTTTCAGATTTCACTTTCAAAACAAACTCAAGAGTAAGTGAACTTCGGGTAGACCTGAGGAACAGAACCAAATCATTTAAACATTTTTTGGAAAACAATGTTTCTAAAACTTTGAAAGAAACTCCTAAAAGTTTCACCATCAATTTCAACTCCAGAATCAATAGAGACATAATCTTGCTCAATTTGATGCAAACAGACTTCCGAAACAAAGCTCAATCGTTAAAGGATAATAACTTTAGTCTCAATTTAAATGAGCATTTTGATCCAAGACATACCATGAAAAGAAGCACTCACCTTAAACTAGATAGCTCAATGGAGCAACTTCGGAAAGGCGACGGAAAGATCAAACTGTCGTCTGCAGTCAAGAGAAGTATTGGAAAGTCGTCTCAAGGTCAAAAATCTGCGAATAATAAGTCTAAACACTTGCTAAATATTTTTGCTGATTTCGAGGATGAAACTCCTAAAACTCCTGTTCAAGAAGTTCCACTAAACTCTACTCAACCTAAAAAACCTATTCAAGCGATGGATCTTCGAGATAGCTTTCTAGTTTTTGAAGGAAAACAGGAAGACCATGAAATAACTCGTTCTGCGATGCGAGAGATAGAGTTAGAGGAGGAGAATCTAAAAGTCAAAGCTGAAAATTTAAAACTGAAGCATGAAGCAGGCGAGCTGAGGAAGCAGATAAAAGAAATGGAGAAACTAAAGTTAGAATTGGAGCATGTGAAGGAAGAAAACAAGAAACTAGAGGGAGAGAAAAAGAAAATGGCGGCTGAGAAATTAAAGTTCGAAGTTAGCATGCATCGGTAGACTCATTAGAAAGAGATTCTCCGATACAAAAACGAACAAATGGAACAGGAGCTGAGGAAAGTTCGTGGCAATCAAATTATTGAAGGCCGAGTGCATCGGTCACCCGAGAACGGGACTCGGGTTCGCATAGACTCGCGATTAATGCCTTCTTTCTCACCTAGGAACAAGTGAGTCAGACAGTTCGTGCACTTATTTGATGACTTCATAGCTATCCAGTAAAAATGATGGTTTAAATAAGATAACTCAGTCTGCTAAGCTCTCATGCGCATCTGAACACTAGTTTTCTTCCCCTTTTTGCTCTAGAAGAGTTTTAAGGTCAGCACTGGTCAGACACTCGAGCGATTCTATCCCCAGTTGAGAGCAAACCTGCTCTTTGGTTACGAACTTGCCCTTAATACGTAGCCGCCCGTCAGCTACCTTCTTTCGGCAATCGTAGCTTACTTTCTTTCTCCAAACCCTTCGCTTTCTTAATTAATTTCGAACTTACTTTTTTTCGAGGTATCGTAAAAGCTTCACTCTACGATGCTCAAAGTTCAAAACTCCAATTCTCCTCTTAAACAAGCTTTCGATGGTTTTTACAATTTGGAATATCACGCTTGTTGCTGATCCTTCAAAGAGTTTCCAAATAGATTCGATTGCTGCGAGCTAATAGTCAAAAAGGTAGCGAGAGAGAAGTTCTTTAATTTGCTCAACTTTTTCGTCGTAGTTCATTTCGGAGCTGTCTTCTTCGGCAACACATCTTATTTTCTCAATCATTTCATTCTTAGTGTTGCTGTTGTAAAGATCAGAAACGGAAGGAATGATGATTTCTTCTAAAGAATGGTTTGTTGATTGCTTTTCAAATTCCGTATCTTTACGAAGAGCGTCTGCGTTCTGGGCGTCATTCTTTTTTTCGAGGGACTCTAGTGAGTCTGGGAAGTCACGCTATTAATCACTCGATTCCGATGCAGAATCTTCATGCTTTCCTTCCTGATATTCTTCCTCAATAATCTTATCCAGCTCTGCTTCTGGCGGGTTCAGGAGGTAGAAGGTGTTGCTCCTCTGCCGAGTTCTACGCTTCTTTTGAGCTTTTCCGCTCGGTTCGAGTTCAAAATCTTCTTCCGTAAGAAAAGCTTCAGAAGCAGAAGGAGATTTCCCCTTGCTTCCCGACCCGAAAAAGGGAGACATGGGAAAGGAGTGGTTGTCAACATCGATGGGTGCGACGTCCGGAGTCATTCTAGGCGTAAGTTTTGGTGTGATTTGTGGAACCTGAATGATGAACAAGATCAGGAAAACAAAAACACTCTCTAAACAACTATCGAACAGAAGCGATCAACAACGATCAACTGTTAAGCGATAGTATATTCAGTAAAGTGCCAATAGAGGGGAGCTTACCTGATCAGGGTCATGCGACATCGGTTTGTATTGGGGCGAGTGCTCCTTCAGGATAAACTCAGAAACGTCCAAGTACACCGATTGTCTGTCTCGTGGGGCCTGCGGTTCCATCCTGCAATTTAAAATTATTCTTTTAAATTAGATTATGATACTATAATACAGCAGCCCAATGCTTGCTGGTTTTAAATGTTTCCCACGGTCTGCACTCTCCACTCACTTGCAGACATATTTTTAAAGAGACTGGTTTCACCCTTTTATTAAAATCTCCCTACAGTCAGTTGATGTGCATTGTTGATGCATATCATCATCTAAAATTTGACCTGCAGAACTAGGCAGGGAGCCCCACCAAATATCTTTTCATTTTTGTCAAAATTTAGCATGGTGTTAGCCTTTCGAACATCAAGATTTTCTCCCTATGCCTTAATGGTGGAAATTCAGGGTCAACCACTTTGAGGACTGTCGATCATGTGTATGATTCTCAATC
This sequence comes from Asparagopsis taxiformis, assembly GCA_030407315.1. NCBI lineage: Eukaryota > Rhodophyta > Florideophyceae > Bonnemaisoniales > Bonnemaisoniaceae > Asparagopsis > Asparagopsis taxiformis. The sequence continues at coordinate 5,874 of JALQPE010001352.1, read as the reverse complement.
ATATAATACGATATGTAATACTTCTCAGATTAAGACAAAGACCGTCTGGAGAGTTCCCTCGAGTGGGACGAGTCCCAAGAGGACACTGAGTACAAGGCTGCCAAACTGAAATAGTTGTTCCCTGCCAATTATGTTGCAATGAGAGATAAGTTCTTCGAGTAGAAGTGTAAAATGAACCCACATTTCATCTATAAAACTATAGTGTACCCTGAAGTTATTCAGGTGCACAGGGACTATGAGGACATCGCCAAGAAGATACTGCTGAATGCTCCTCCTTATCCCACAAACATTCCTTACCTAAGCGAATAACAAGTGAGGAAGACCATTGGGGAATACCTAGAGCAGCTCGGTCTCAAGGAGTTTGTCGAGATTAAGCTCACATTCGATGTGCTGTCCCGAACCAGTGTGGCCTTCCTCAAGAACAAGGCCAGACTTAAAATCAGGATGCCACTATCATATACGGCAATTAACCTGGAGGGAGTGCTCAACCATTAAATAGGCACACACGTAGTCAGAACCCTTAACCACAGGGAAAACTGCGAGAGGAAACCCAGTGACAAGGGGAAGGTAATCTAGGAAGGTCTGGCTGCCATCAACCAGCTACTGCCCGAGGGGCAACCATTCCTATTCAAACCAGCACTTAGGTACCTAGCTGCCATATATGCGTCAGAACTCAACTTTGCCGAAGTGTACAGCCGGCTGCACAAGTTTGTGAAGGATCCAGAAGAGTGCTGGAGGGAAACAGTCAGGGTTAAACGGGGCATAAGCAATACAGAGGAAAAAGGAGGGTTCTACAAAGACCAAAACTATTTAGTCGGGGCTGTTGAGATCCTCAGGAATAGAAAACAAATCGACTTCGAAAAAATATACTATGGGAAGCTTGCACCCAACGAAACACTCTCTCTTAATGACGGAGTCCTGCCTCCCTTTTTAGGAAGCAGCGATAAAATGAAACACTATCAGAAGAGTCTAGATAAAATAGTAATCATCAACTTTATTGATGCTCGGAATAAACTAATGAATGACTCAGACCATTGCTGTTTTATTAAGTTTATTAAGTTACTGATATTAACGAAATATCTGATTTAATGGTTCTCATAGACTGATCAATATGAAGAGAGCGAATAGGCCGGCGAACCCGATGATTCGGAGGGAGAACTGTGCCCATGCTCTTAAGCCTTGAACTTGTCCGAGTTCTGAATTTTCTGGTGCGCATACTCCTGTGTTTCCAGTGAGATTCTGAGTGACACAGCAGTTGCATGTTGTTCCGAATGAATCCCCTGAGCAAGGAGCTACTGTGGTTGTCGCTGAGTAGTTGCAGGAGAACCCACTCAGATACTGATCCAAACATACTTAGGAGCTGATGTTGGAAATCCTGGATGTGACGCAATAGTTGCAGGTAGGGGCACTACTACAGGAGCCACAAGAGTAATGGGAAGTTATTGGAGAGCTGGGGCAGAATGAGGAGACACAGGAGTTGGAGTTTACGAGATGATAGCAGAACTTGGTGCTGCAGGGAGCCCCCACTAAATCAACCTCGCAGCTACCTACATCATAGGTAATCACACTGCTGAACCTGCACACAGTCGTATTAAGGCATACCTCTGCCTGGAATCCAAATCCGGAATAGCGGTAGCATTTGTTCCCAGCCGAGCACGAAGTGGAAGTGCAATCTCCACAAGTCAAGTTCAGTTCCTTAGAACAGCCTATCGATAGTAAGCAGAATGCAGCTGCCCAAAACACAATATAGCTTCTCATCGGAAAAAGTATTGTGATGATATTCTTGAAATTGTCAATAAATCTGGAAGAGCTAATTGCTTATATACTGAGAAAAAGGAAACCACCCACACCAAAAGATCTAGGACAGGCTAAACCATTCCCAATCTTAGAAATATTGAACTTTAGAGCTCTTTTGGATCTTTCATAAAAATGAGTAGGTCAAAGAGGCATAAGTTATATATTTACTGATGAAAAAAGAGATAGACTTAAAAGTGACAAAGATAATTTTATGGTAAGTTACGATTGCATATGTATATTAATCGACACTGGACAACTTTTATTACTTGTTTCAAACTAATTTTGAGTGTATCTGATCACAGCTCAGTATTTACATTTTATGCAAATAATAGCTTTTTAAGAGATTCAGACTGCTTTACCCAGGATTTTCGATCAAGAATCCTCTCTAAGTACTCCTCAATTGACTCCTCACTTATTTCTTTGTTATATACCTTATAGGAGTTAATGCCATCCCATATCGAGACCATCTTTGGATAATCTCTATCATCGATCATTACTGTTTGCTCAAAAGTTTGATGAGTACTGGAGGTGTAAAAGAACTTTAGTGGTTTCTCCTTGGTACTTTCTAACAAATTTGTAACAAACTTTAATCCATTCTTTTGAGATGAATTGTTGAGAAAGAAGATAATGCAAACGAAGTTTCGATTACATTCTTTATCGTACATGGCTTCTGTAAGTTTCATGAACTCCTTTTTTTCTTCCCCAATACTCTGGGTTTTTAACCATGCTTTCATAGCTTCTGCAGTTCGCTCTCCTTCATAAGGAATTGGTTGTTTCTTATCTTTTGTGCTGAATAGCAAAATGGTTGGAAATCCTTTGATTTGAAACTTTTGAGACATTTTTTGACTGATAGTTGCATCTATTTTTGCCACTTTGACTGTAGTTTTCATCATCTTTGGAAGTTTATTCCATTCAGGCTGAAGGGCATGACAGTGTCCACACTACATAAGCCAAATAATGTACGTTGGGAGAATAAAATTCAACGAACCAGGCATCACTGCTCTTGAATACACTATTTTCAAAATTCTTGTCAGATAGTTCAATTACTCCATTAACATCTTTCTTGCTATTCTGTTTCTCTTTTTATTTTGAAGCGGTTCCCTCTTTTTAGCTCCCAAAATGTTCTTTATTTCTTCTTTTCACAACTCTTTCGATTTCTTAAAGACAGAATTTGACTAGAGGGACTTTTTCCATCTTTCCAGTGTATTACTGTAGGTTTTTCATATTACCACCTATAAAAAAATACGCTGGCTTCTATTGAGGTGCTTCGGGAAATAAATCAGAAGGTGCTTTTCCAAACTTAACGATGCTTTACAGCAGTAAAGCAGAATCCTTCATAGCTCTTTCATTTAGCTGGCATTCTGGACAATTAGGTTCTATATCAGATTTATCGGTACTTGAAACTTGGACGAACCACATAGATGAAGATCTTGAGAACTCCTAAATGTTTCTTGAAGTGATATCATGAATCACTGGCTTAGCGAAGGCGACTGTCCCAAGTACGAAAAATAGACTGGCCAACATATAAAGATATTTATATATCTACGGATAGATGCTGAAAACTTCATCAAATAATAAAGATTATTGCACAGTGAAGCACTCAAACTGCCTGATAAGGGCGATTTTCATAAATACTTATGTTTTTGGCAAAGCTTATTATCGATATTAAGGAACTCCAAAGAAGGATTCTCTTCCTATAGCTATTTTTTGATCATCTAAACCAGTTTCTACTCGAAATAACAAACAATTGGCCCTACAGATGGCATTTATTATTTTCTAATTATAAGTTTATTCAATAACGATTCGCTTCTTTTCTAGGGTATTTATCGCGAGAACAAAGAATCTGCTAATATTATGGCTGCGTTCATGGCTTATGAAACAGTAGTATCGTTCGTTTCTTCAAGTTTATTATTCTGAAAATGAGAGCTTATGTTAATTAATGCTTGTTTACATGATATAGCTTCGGTTTCATCCATCAAACGATCTCGGATATATTACCTTTGGGAGTAACTTTAACAGAGGGACGTTCCTTGCTTGTGTATTTAATGGGAAGGGGGCTCGAGTTTGATCCGCGGCTATTTATTGATGCGACGTAAGTAACTGAGCTAATAATTAAATTTAGTGATTTGCGATCTAATGGCGCAGCAAGGGTCTATGATGGCCGTGTTATTGCTTTCATTGGCAATCGCCCATGTTTATGGTCAAGGTCCGTTCTGCCCTGTGGCAACATCTGGGGGTGCCATCTATTCAGGTATGCTTTGAGTAACATCAGAGAAGATTCAAGTGGGACTGGGTGCACAGATAAGTCTCATCCAGAGTCAGGACGTTCAGTGTTACAACTACACAATCCCACAGTCATTCTCGTCCCGTCCAGGAGTGGCAGTTGGTACGTTTAAATTTAATTTAGCTGTTAACTCTTTTGAGTGTGCTCAGAGCCCTGACCTGTTCTTTTCCATCAGGGCCATCAAGAATGACCTGACTGGGGTCATCCCCTTCGTTGTGAGAACTCACTGGAAATACACCCAATGGACAAGAATTCACTTCAGGTTCCTGGCTGAGGATAGAGCAGACATCGAGGCAGGGTCTTTCCAGTTGGATGCAGGATGGCTGTCTGGTTGTGCCAGCAACAAGAACCTCAATGTCCTGATTCCCCTCCGAAACCAGTACTCCTTCAATCTGCAATCCCATGTGTTCTTGCATGGGTTTGAGATCAGCACTTCCGCATTCACTTTGTCTCCCTATGACTTGCAAGTGATGAATGTGCAGGCCAATGCAACGGGCATTGCGGTGACCTTATCGGTGACTTCTGACACCCAGGTCCATGCCATATTTTTGAGTTATATTGCCTACAACTCCAACAACCAGTTTGTGACAGGTGGTTCATTCTAGCTGGCTAGTTTCGTGGGTGCTCCCCAATCTTTGAGTACCCAACAGAACCAGTATTGGCTACAATTCCACGGTATTTCTGGGTTGGTGCTTCTCCAGAACTCTTTTGGGACAATTTCATTTGACGCTCAATGGAACACAACTTCCTTGGCATTCAACTTCAACTTGGGAAACTACCAGTACCAGTATCTGGGCTACAGTTATGTCTTCTTCATGGGCAGCCAGTGCAACCTATGCCCAGGACACCCTTACCTGCACCTTGGAAGGTGTGTCCAATTTTGTCCACAGGGCACTCACCAGTACAACAATGAGTGCATAGTGTGCCAAAGTGGACAGTATTGGAATGGGCTCCAATGTATACAGTGTCCCCATGGACAACAGTACAATCCCCAGACCCAGTCATGTGGATGCCCTCATAATCAGTACTGGAATGGATTCTCATGCATTCAATGTCCCAATGGTCAACAGTACAACCCCCAGACTCAACAGTGTGGGTGCCCACATAACCAGCATTGGAATGGGTTCCAGTGTATCCAGTGTCCAAATGGGCAGCACTATGATAGCCATCAGCAAAAATGCATCTGCCTCAACGGCCAATATTGGAATGGGTTCCAGTGCATACAATGCCCGAACGGTCAGCAGTACAACCCTCAAACACAGTCATGTGGTTGTCCTCATAATCAGTATTGGAATGGGTTCTCCTGTATTCAGTGCCCAAGTGGCCAACAGTATAACTCTCAAACACAGTCATGTGGATGTCCTCACAACCAGCATTGGAATGGATTCCAATGCATTCAGTGTCCCAATGGTCAACAGTACAATGTGACTCTGCAGAAGTGTGGATGCCCCCATAACCAGTTCTGGAATGGATTTGCATGTGCACCCTGCCAATACGGCCAGGTCAACAACCCTTCCACTGGAGTCTGTGAATGTCCTCATAATACTTACTTCAATGGTTCAGGGTGTGTATCATGCTCTGGTGGCCGTATTTGGAACCCAAGTCTGTCTCAGTGTGCATGCCCTAACAATGGCAATTGGAATGGTTTCCAGTGTACTCAGTGTCCACCAGGTCAACAATACAACCCATCAACTCAAAGGTGTTCATGCCCCACAACCATTTCTGGGATGGAACTCGGTGCATTGGGTGCCAGAATGGACTGATTTGGAACCCCATCACCAGCAGGTGTGAGG
>JALQPE010001351.1:0-14323 GCA_030407315.1 Asparagopsis taxiformis | reverse complement strand
GGGTGTTTCAATGTATCGAGGTTCGGTCTTCTGGGTAGAAAAGCTGCGACACTGAGGCTCTTTTGCTGGAAGGTGTGAAATCTCTTCCTGGTCACGAACAGCATCCCACCAGGGTATTCTGGTAGCGGGGATTTTCAAATCTCCGGGTTTGGTTAACAGCAGTTTGTATTGAATGCTTTTCCGACTGACCAAAGTGCCACTGTCGACGCTCTGGGACAGGGAAGGTGCTTGGGGATAGGCGCTGATACCTTCTACGCCTGCCAGTTTGGGGTTGTAACCAGCGGGCAGGTATATTATGTCCCTCAATGACCAGGGTCCTGATTACGGTATCACCGACCCTGAGGTTATCCAGATTGCCCGGTTCCCGTGCTCCTCGATATGTAGCTCGGTAGCGGCGAGCCATGTGCTCTGCTGGTGAGGTGCAGAGACCGCTTCAAATTCCAGGTTTGCGAATGGGCGTTGAGCTGCCGGGTATCATCGGCGCCGATAATTCGATGGGGGGCAGTTGGTAGCGTCCTGGGGAAAGGGCGAACAGGGCGTAACGCTGCTCTATAACCTGGTAGTCAGTTCCATTTTTTACTTCGCCATAATTGCGCTGTGGTCCCAGGCGTATGACCAGTACGCCATCCAGCTCGGGCTCGGTAAGTTCGGCACGAACCAGAGGTTGGTTGAAAAAAAGGTTCACGCTCAGTATCAGGGCCGCTTTTGCGTAACCAAAATCAGGTTCAATAGCGTTCTCTACCAGCAAAGATTCCTGTGTGTCTTGTTGATCGCTTTCGAGTGCTACATAGACGAGAGAACGGCTACGTTCACCACCAACACGAATCCCCGGGATCTTAAGCTCTCCAATGCGTTTTGGGCGCAATCTCAGGGTCCAGCGGCTGCTGTAGTAATTGGTTCCGCTGCGAAAGTTGGAACCGAGACCTTATGATTGTTGAGGATGGAGAAGTCTTTCTCAAGAACCTTGAAATCAGGTGGTGGTAACGGGCGCCGTTGCTCGGATTCCAGCACCACTCGAACACCTTGTTGACCGCGCCTTCCTGACGATCCAGGGTTACGCTGGTCTGCGCTTGAAGGCTCGAACTAAGCAGCAGAAGCGTTAGCAGGATTAGGCGCATTTTATTATTTTGGCGTCCGCTACGGGTTGATAAGGGGGGCGTGGCTAAAGGACAGTATTATTATCAAACCCTTTAAAGCCTGCAATAGCCAAGCCTGATTGTAAGACCGAATATGGATAAAAAGAGGTTCTCTGATTGCTCAGAGAACCTCAAGGAGGACGATGGAACGGTCCGGAACGAGCCGGTGTCGAGATGCGTTAACGCACCTCATCAAATTTGGGCAGTAATCATTGGCGAGCGTATTAGTCCGGATGTCTTGACTTCTTACCGATTGCCGCTGATTGATGAATTTGTTGCTGTGCATCATGATGGCTGTGCCGAAGGCTGTCAAAGTTATAATTCGGAAAGTTGGTAAGCCTGTAAATTTTACTACATTAATGTTTTCCAAATGTTTGTAATCGCGCTACCTTGAGTTGAGATATCGCAACGCAGCATAAGATGGCGATTGTGATGAGTGGTTGCAGACTTTAATGCTGGTGTTGAAGCAGGTTTGGGTAGATGCAGGCGTTTGTTGTTTTCTATAACTTGTAGTTATTAAGAGAATTTTTCAAAGGTGTAAATAAACTAGATAATGAAGACTACAATCCGTGTTGTTTGTTTGTTGTGGCCGGCACGAAAATCATTTAGTGATAAAAACCTGATTCTGCGCGGTGGTTGATCGGGTTACTTTGTTTTTTTTACGCTGTACGGCAGACAGAATTCCGCGCAACATATTGAGTTCAACCTGCTCGGGTCGGGCTCGATTGAAAAACCGTTTTAACTTGGTCATCACTTTGCCCTCGTGCTGGGAATGATGAAATCAACATCCCGAAGTGTCTGCTCCAGGTGGCCGTAAAAATGATCCATCTGCTCTTTGCGAGGATAGGGAGGAGTCTCCGTTTCAGGCTCGGATTGTTGTTGTGATTGGCAGTGATCCAGCCACAATTCATAGCACACCACCTGTACAGCAGCGCTGACATTCATCACCGGGTATTCAGGATCGGCAGGTATGGCCAGGTGATAGTTGCACTGCATCAGTTCATCGTTGTGGAGTCCCATCCGTTCGCGACCAACACGATAGCGACTTGACCACTTGTCGCTTCAGATAGTGCTTTAGTTTGCGCAACTGCGGGCATCCAGCATGGGCCATGGGAACTGCGGCTTCGCGCGCTGGTTCCCACTACCAGGGAGCAGTCAGCAATGGCTTGCTCCAGGGTGTCTACCACCGTTGCAGTATCGAGCAACTCCTTGGCACCCGCTGCGCGGGATTCGGCCTCCGGATGGGGAAACTCTTTCGGATCAACCAGATACAGGTTTGTTTAGCCCCATGTTTTTCATGGCGCGGGCCGCAGCGCCGATATTGCCAGGGTGAAAGGTGTTGATCAAAACGATACGGATGTTGTCCAGCATAAGGTGCTCGTAGATGAAAAGGCTGAATTCAGGCTTGCTGATTGGTGAGAGCAGATGGTTCAGTCAGTTGCTGCAAGAACCGGCTTAAGTCGCCGATAAAACGTTCTTTCTCGCCGATATGAGGGGAGTGATCCCCTTCACTGTAGCGGATCAGACGGCTATCCCTGATCTGGTTGTGAACCCAGCGAGCAACTTCCGGCCCGTAAAACTGGCTACGGTCACCGTATAGAAGCAGAGTAGGTACATCGATCTGTTTCAGTGCATTACGAAGGTCTGCTGAGGTGAGGCTTTTCCAGCACTGGATCAGTTTGTCGCCCGGCAGATTTGACAGGTAATCATGCAGACGGCGAGCGTAGTTACTATCGAGAAAACTCTGGTTGTTCCTATCGAGACTGGAAAAATAAGCGGATGACCGTTTCCGGGAAATTTTCCTTCAGCCGATGACAAAACTGCTCGTTGTATTGCCGTGAAAAATCACCGTAGATACCTAAATTCCAATCCTCGTCGGTCAATAGCTTCGGGGTCTGATCAACGATACAGATTCCTTTAAGGTGCTCGCAGCCATAGCGCTCTATGTAGCGCCACAGAGTCAAGGCGCCCATGGAGTGTCCGGTAATGGTGGCACCTTCACCGGCTTCCTTGAGAATGAGTTTCGTGCAGATCGTCTGCCATACGGTCCAGCGACATTCGCTGTGATCGGGGTGCCCAGGAATCCACGGGCATTCCAGCACAGGCTGCGAATACCGGGGGGCAATTCCCGCGCATACGGAAGCCATTCCAGGCCGTTTGAGCACCAGCCGTGAAGGAATATGTGGGTTAAGTGGTCGCTTTGATTGCCGTGAACCAGGTACTCATCTCAACGCCATCAGAGGTGGTTAGCTTATCCATAAAGGGTAACAAAAAGGGGGCGATTGTCGCCCCCATTAGCGTTTTAACAGATTGAAAATCAGATGGCTTTGGCTTGCGCTGCGGCGTTACCGACGTAAGTTTGTGGTGTCAGCTCTTTCAGCTCGGCCTTGGCCTCTTCCGGCATCTCCAGGGTATCGACGAACTCAGCCAGCGTTTTTCTTGGTGATTGCCTTACCTCGGTCAGGGCCTTCAGTTTTTCGTAAGGCTGTTCGATGCCGTAACGACGCATGACGGTCTGGATCGGTTCAGCCAGTACTTCCCAGCTGTTTTCCAGGTCTTCGTCCAAACGGGCGGCGTTAACTTCCAGTTTGCTGATCCCCTTCAGGGTTGCGTGATAGGCGATCAAGCTGTGGCCGAATCCACGCCCAGGTTACGCAGTACTGTGGAATCGGTCAGATCACGCTGCCAGCGAGAGATCGGTAGCTTGGCTGCCAGGTGATTCATGATGGCATTGGCGATACCCAAATTGCCTTCGGAAATTCTCGAAGTCGATCGGGTTGACCTTGTGAGGCATGGTGGAGGAGCCTACTTCGCCGGCAATGGTGCGCTGTTTGAAATAGCCCTGGGAGATATAACCCCAGACGTCGCGATCAAAATCAATCAGGATGGTGTTGAAGCGAGCTACGGCGTCAAACAGCTCGGCAATGTAGTCGTGAGGTTCGATCTGGGTGGTGTAGGGGTTCCAGGTCAGCCCAGGCGCTGGACGAATGCTTCCGCATTGGTTTGCCAATCCACGTCGGGGTAGGCGGACAGGTGAGCGTTATAGTTACCTACAGCACCATTGATCTTGCCCAGTTTTTCAACAGCCTTGATCTGCTCCAGTTGGCGCTTGAGACGGGCTGCTACATTGGCCATCTCTTTGCCCAGGGTGGAGGGAGATGCGGGTCTGGCCATGGGTGCGGGACAGCATGGGCTGATCGGCAAAATCACGGGCCAGAGTGCAGATGGCGTCGATAACTTCCTGCAACAGGGGAACCAGAACCTCGTCACGACCGTGTTGAGCATCAGTGCGTGGGAAAGGTTGTTGATATCTTCGGAGGTGCAGGCGAAGTGAACAAACTCGCTGACGTGGTTCAGCTCTTCGTTGCCTTCGAATTGTTCTTTGATGAAGTACTCCACCGCTTTTACATCGTGGTTGGTGGTGCGCTCAATCTTTAACGCGCTCGGCGTGCTGTTCGTTAAAGTTGCTGACGATGCCATCAAGTACCGCGTTGGCTTCGGCGCTGAAGGGTGGAACCTCTTCAATCTGGGGTGTTCCGCCAGCTGCTGCAACCATCGAATTTCAACTTCAACACGAAAACGAATCAGGCCGAATTCGCTGTAGATTGAACGCAGATCGGCAGTTTTGCTGCCATAACGACCGTCAACCGGGGATACGGCAGTCAGTGCGGAAAGCTCCATGGATACTCTCACTTCATTAAATAATTGGGGTTTGAAAAAGGGGTTAAAAACTGAGCGCAAATTATACATGAAACAGTGACTGAGAGCAGCCACTGTATGATGCCGAATGCAGATAAATCCGTGTTTGTTTAACTGCCTGCGCGAAGGATATTGTTTGCGGCCTTGCCTACCCGTGAACGGAACAGCAGCAGTTGCCAGCGACGCCCGCCTACCTGTTTCCACAATATGGCCGCGCGAATACCGGCCAGTAACAGGGCTCTGACCTTGTTGGCGTTGTCGCTGTTTTGCAGATGTCGGGGTTCTCCGGTTACCTGGATGCGGAAACTGAAGGTGCTGATGGTGTCCTATAGAGCGAAGCGATCGCCGCAATGACATTGGGGTGGCAGAAATTGCTATCGCCGGGCTCAAGATCTTCGTTGCTGAGATCACCGTTGGCGGTCTCTTCGAAATAGCGCGCCTGTTGGCGGATCTTTTCCAGACCATTGCTGATCTCATCGAGCATTTGTGGCTGTTTGCTGAGCCGGGATTCCAGATGCAGCATGCTCAAGGCATAGCGTGTTACGTCTTTTGATTGTTCGCGTTTTTCTGCCAGTTCCAACCAGATTTTTCAAGCCCATATTGAGGTTGTATGGAACTTCACGAACACCGCCAAGACATCTTCAGTCACCTTGGGCGAGGTCATAAAATGCTGTTGATAGACGCTTCGAAGCTGTTTTGTGGAATCAGTCCCCGTTTGGCAATCTGGTCTACCAATGCAGCGGCCTGAAAAACACCACTGAGGGCTATCGCCTGTTCGTTGTATGAGCGAGACAAATTACTTCTCCTTAGAATACTGGTCAGAGCTGGTCATCACGAAAAGTTTCTTCGATAACACCGCCTCCCAGACAGCGTTGATCACTATAGAATACCACTGACTGGCCTGGAGTGACCGCACGCTGGGGTTCATCAAACAAACGCTATAACCGCTGCCGTTGGGGTTGACTTCAATTCGGCAGCGCTGATCGTCCTGACGGTAACGGGTTTTGGCCTGCATTCAAAGGGCAGGGTCTCGGGGCCTGTGCCATCGACCCAGTCCACCTGGTCGGTGATTACATACGGCTGAACAGCAGCGGATGCTGCTTACCCTGAACGGCGATCAATACATTGCGCTCAAGATCTTTCCCGGCAACATACCAGGGTTGATCCGGAAATTGGGAAAGCCCTCCGATTCCAAGCCCCTGGCGCTGGCCGATAGTGTGGTACATCAGGCCCTGGTGTTTGCCGATTTCGACGCCTTCGGGGTTTCTATGGTACCGGGTTGTGCTGGCAGATACTGTTGCAGAAAATCCCTGAAGCGCCGTTCGCCGATAAACAGATACCGGTGCTGTCTTTTTTGTCGTGGGTTACCAGATCATACTGCTCGGCGATCTCTCTAACCTCGGGTTTCTCCAGTTCTCCCACCGGAACAGGGTTTGACGGATCTCGTCTTCGCCCACGGCATGAAGAAAGTAGCTCTGGTCTTTATTGCCGTCCAGGCCACGCAATAGGTAGCAATGACTGCCTTCATCGCCACGGCGGACGTAGTGGCCAGTAGCGATATAGTCACCACCCGCATACGGGCGTAGTCAAGAAAGGCTTTAAACTTGATCTCTTTATTACAAAGAATATCCGGGTTGGGGTGCGTCCGGCCTTGTACTCATTAAGGAAATGTTCAAACACATTGTCCAGTACTCTGCGGCGAAATTGGCCGTATGCAGATGAATACCCAGTTTGTCGCACACGGACTGGGCGTCGGCCAGATCTTCCTTGGCGGTGCAGTATTCGGTGCCGTCGTCTTCATCCCAGTTTTTCATAAACAGGCCTTCCACCTGATAGCCCTGCTGTTGCAGGAGCAGAGCTGAAACAGAGGAATCGACACCGCCGGACATGCCGACGATAACTTTGATGGTGGCCTTGTTGTCGGCCGTAGCGGTCTGGGAATTGGTGGTCATTAAACTGCTTTAAAGATCAATATGTACGAAATAAAGTGATGCTATGGTGTCACTGCTGTTCTATCACGGGGCTTTCGATTATTTCGACGCTGCCGGTTGCTCGTGAATATATTCCAAAGGATAGCGTTTTCCTGCCAGATAATCCTCAACTGCGGTAAGTACCAGAGGGCTGCGTAGGCGATCTGTCTGTTCTTTCAGTTCGTTATAGCTGAGCCAGATCGTGGAAACGATATCGCCATCAATCTGCCGTTCCGGATGTTCCTTTATCGGCTTGGCAACAAAACAGGTGCGGTGGTAGGTCGTATCTTTGTGGGGCGGCGTGTAGACGTACATTCCCAGCAGATCGGTAATTTCCACCTGCCAGCGGGTCTCTTCCAGAACTTCCCGCACGGCACCTTCGATAAAGGTTTCCCTCGCCTCCAGATGTCCTGCCGGTTGGTTTAATACCAAGCGGCCATTGGAGTACTCTTCAACAAACAAAAAACGGCCGTCATCTTCGATAACGCAGGCAACGGTTGCGTGTGGCGTCCAGCACATAAAACACTCCCAAAATCAAGCTGGCTAGTTTAGCCTATCACCGCTCCAGGCCAAGTCGCAGTCGCGGATTGACGGTCAATCTTTAAAGAGAATACGCAGGTGCTGTCAGGGATTGGCATTGCTTGATACAATTTCCGCACGAATGGCCTGTATTGGAGCAGTTTAGTGGCGTCGACTTATATAGTTGTTCAGACTGAAGATTTTGATCTATCGACAGAGTATGCAGCCTTGCGTGACCGAGAGGCCAAAGTAGGGGCTATTGCGACCTTTACCGCCTGGTTCGGGATCTTAACGATGATCCCCTGGAAGAGATGTTTCTGGAACACTACCCCGGCATGACCGAGAAAGCCTGGAAAAATCGTTAACCAGGCTCGAGAACGTTGGGCGTTGATGGATGTACGGATCATCCACCGTATCGGTGCCCTGAAAACCTTGTGACCAGATTGTTTTTGTCGGCACCAGTAGCGCCCACCGTGGTGATGCTTTCGCAGCCTGCCAATTCATTATGGATTATTTGAAACGAGATGCCCCCTTCTGGAAGAAAGAGATCACCCAACAGCGGGACCATTGGGTAGAACAGAAATCTTCCGACCTGCAGACAGCAGATCGCTGGAAGCAGGACCAATAGGGGATCAAACCGGATAGATTCGGGCATAGTCCCGAATCTTCGCTTATTCTTTCCTAACACATACTTCATTAAGGGATAAATTACTTTGACCGCCCCTGTGTTTTGTGCCTGGCCAGCGTTGGGTCAGCAATACGGAGTCAGATCTTGGGCTTGGCATTGTTGCCAGCACCGCTAACCGTCGTGTGACGATCAGTTTTTCCGGCCGCTAACGAAGAGCGTGTTTACGCCTATATCAATGCGCCCTTGAGCCGCATTCAATACGAAATCGGTGAACGCATCCAAAATGCTGACGGCAACAGCTTTGTTTATTACCGACCGGGAAGATCAGGGCGGCTACCTGATCTACCACGGTGTTGATGAAGCTGGACAAGCGCGTTCATAGAAGAGATCGATCTGGACAGTTTCGTCCAGTTTAATAAGCCGCAGGATCGTTTGTTTGCCGGCCAGATCGATAAAAAACAGCAGTTATCAGCTGCGGATTGAAACGCTGCATCATCTGCATCAGCAGAAGCAGAGCGAAGCCCATGGCCTGTTAGGACCTCGGGTGCAGTTATTGCCTCATCAGTTCTATATCGCCACCAGGTTGCCCGTCGACATGCCCCCAGAGTGTTGCTGGCTGATGAGGTGGGGTTAGGTAAGACGATTGAAGCCGGTTTGATAATCCATCAGCAGCTTATCAGCGGCTGCGCTGACCGGGTGTTAATTGTTGTTCCCGACAGTCTTGTTCATCAGTGGCTGGTGGAAATGCTCCGTCGCTTCAATCTGCATTTTTCCATTATGGATGAGGAGCGCATTGAAGCGTTGCGGGAATCGGAACCGGGTAATCCGTTCGACAGCGCCCAGTTGGTGCTTTGTAGTCTTTCGTTGCTGCGTGATTCCGACCTGGCCAATTCCCTCATCCAACAATCCCGCTGGGACCTGTTGGTCGTGGATGAGGCGCACCATTTGACCTGGAGCGAAGAGGGCGCCAGTCCTGAGTAACCAACGGGTTGAGGCGCTGGCAAGAAAAATTGCCGGAGTGCTGCTGTTAACAGCGACGCCGGAGCAACTGGTATTGAGAGCCACTTTGCACGACTTCGATTGCTGGATCCGGATCGCTATTATGATCTGGCCCATTTCAGGAGGAGGAAGCCAGCTACCGTCCTGTTAATCAGTTGGTACAGTGTCTTCTGGAGGAGGATGCCACCGGTCAGGTGCTTGATGATTCGGCCATTTCGGGTCAGATCGAGTCCTATCTTGGAGAAGCCAGCCTGCAAACTTTAAGGGCCCAGTTGCAACAGGCCGAAACCGAGGAGCAGCGCCAGCAGGCCTTTACCGATGTCATTCATTCACTGTTGGATCGGCACGGAACTGGCCGGGTGTTGTTTCAGGAACACCCGCAGCGCCGTCAGCGGCTTTCCCGAGCGTAAACTGCACACCTACGCTCTGCCGCAACCGAAAGTTACCGTGATCGCGCCAGGGACACGGAATTGCAAAACCGCTTGCAACCGGAGCGTTTGCTGGGCGAGCAATGGCTGGTTGAAGACCCCCGCGTAGGTTGGCTGAGTGAATGGCTGTCCGACCGCAGCGATGAAAAGATACTGGTGATTTGCGCCCAGGCCGGGACTGCCCGTGCGCTGGAGGAGCATCTTCGACTGCGGTGGGTGTCCGCACCGCAGTATTTCATGAGGGCATGTCGCTGGTTGCGCGAGACCGTGCGGCAGCCTATTTTGCTGATCGGGAAGAGGGCTGCCAGGTGTTGGTTTGCTCGGAGATTGGCAGCGAAGGACGTAACTTCCAGTTTTCCCATGACCTGGTTCTGTTTGTCTGCCGCTGAATCCAGATCTGTTGGAGCAGCGTATCGGCCGTCTTGACCGGATTGGTCAACAACGGGATGTAGATATTCACGCGCCCTATTATGCTGATAGCGTACAGCAGGCCCTGCTGCAGTGGTTACATGAAGGTCTCGATGCCTTCCTGACGCCGTCTCCGGCAGGACACAGCATCTATGAATCCCTTTCCGAACGGTTGTTGCAGTGTCTGGATAATCTGGATGAGCAGTCAGCCATGGCGGCTCTGATCATGAAACACGTCACCTTAATGAAGAAGCTTGGAAGCGATGCGGCAGGGACGTGACAGGCTGTTGGAACTGAACTCCTGCAAAGCCCAGGATGCAGAACAGGTGCTGGATTCTGTTATCGAAACCGGGAACTACGGCGAACTTTCCAGTTATATGGAACGGGTCTTTGACCAGTTTGGTGTCGAGCACAGCACCATAGCGGCAAGGCGGTGATACTGCAGCCAGGCGACCATATGCAGGTTCATAGTTTTCCCGACTGGCCGAGGACGGGATCACCGCTACCTATTCAAGGACCCAGGCTTTGCATCGTGAAGACATGCATTTCCTGAGTTGGGAGCACCCGATGGTTACCGGTGCTATGGAGATGATTGCCAGCGGTGACTTTGGTAATACCACCCTTAGCACCATCAAGCTTCCTCCACTTAAACCGGGAACCTTGATGCTGGAGGCGATCTTTACCGTACATTGGCCGGGCACCCAAAAAGCTCCAGGTACACCGTTATCTTTCCCAGGCATGCTGCAGAGTGCTGGTGGATTCGGAAGGCAACGATCTTTCTGCGGTATTGACCGAACAGCATGTCAACAAGCTGGCCAAACGGTACCCAAGGCCAGGCTCCGGCCATTATTCGTCATGCCAGGGATCAGTTGTTATTGATGATTAAACAGTGTGAATCGCTGGCAGCCCGGCAACAACAGGATGTTATAGACCTGGCGATGGCTCAGATGTCGGAGGTGCTGGGATCCGAGCTGGGGCGGTTAAAAGCTCTGGCTGAGGTTAATCCCAATATTCGTCATGAGGAGCTTGAGCATCTGCAGGTGTTACCCTGTCTCTGGCTGAATTCCTGGAAGCCACAGCTGAACTGGATGCTTTGAGAGTGATCGTTGCAACCTGATAGCCGTTTTTCTCCATGGTTATCGCGGAGCGTCTAAAATGAAAAAAGCGCCTTGATGTTCAAGGCGCTTTTTTAACGGTATTGAAAACGGTTGATAACCACGCGGAACATGGATAAATCCAGGACTGAAGAGACAGTTGCCCTATCCCGGGATCACAGCGATCTTGTGGAAGGTCGCCTGAATTTTTTACCGTTCGGTGTTGAATCATGTCGATGACTTTATCTCTTTCGTCGATCGTGACTACTGTTATCGAGCGGTAAGTCGCGGCTATCTGACATTCTTTAACCTGAAGGAAGAGCAGGTAATCGGTCGATACGTTTGGGAACTACACGGTATCGAACGTTTTAATACGTCTTGAAAGCCAATCTGGATCGTTCGCTGATTGACGGAGAGACTTTTGTTTTCGAGACTGAAATCTCTACGCCAGACGGCGATTCCTGCCATATCGAGTCACGTCACACGCCTTATCGCGATTCGTCCCGTAAGATAACGGGGGTGATCGTTAACGCCAGGAATATCAATCGGTTATGGGAGGCCGAGCAAAAAACTGCGCAAGGAGGTAGAGCTCAGTCAGTTGATTATCGACAGTACGCCTGATTTTGTCTTTTTCAAGGATATCGACGGTGTCTATACACGCTGCAATCGGGCTTTCAGGGAATTTCTGGTTTGCCGGAGGAAAAAATTCTTGGCTATAGCGATGAGCAGTTGATGTCACCGGAGCGGCGCAGCATATTCATGAGCGTGATCAACTGGTATTCAGCCGGCAGCTACCTGCGCATAATGAAGAGTGGGTTACCTACAACAATAGTCGGCGCCGTTTACTGGATATGTCCAAGGTTCCGGTTTTCGATGATGAGCATTCCCTGGTTGGCTTACTGGGTATCGGTCGTGATATCACCCGTCAACGGGAGGCGGAACAGCGGGTCCAGCAGGCCTCCTTATTGTTTGAAGTAACTTCCGATCCCTGTCTTATTATCGAATCTGACGGCGTCCTGAGTGCAACCAACCCGGCTTGCCAGCAGCCTTTGGATTTGAAAGTAATCAACTGGTCGGTATGCCGATCAGCGAATTGCTGTTTCCTCCCACTGAAGAGATGACTCTGTCCGCACTTCTAGGCCGTAAATTCTGGAAGGGTGAGTTAATTGGCATTCACACAAAATGGCAGAGCCAAGCCCTATCTGGTCAATATCAGCTCGGTAATTAGCGATCGCGGAGACATTCTAAGCCAGGTAGTGACCATGCTGGATATGGGGGAAGTGACCGGTCTGAGCCAAAATCTCAGTCATAAGGCCTACCACGACCCTCTCACCGGTTTACCGAACAGGCACTTGATGTTAAGTCGCCTACAACACGCAGTGACTCATGCTCAAAGAAGTGATGACTTTTATCGCTGTATTGTTTGTGGATATCGACGGATTCAAGGAGGTCAATGACCGATACGGTCATAGTGTCGGGGACCAGTTACTGAAAGGGGTTGCAGACCGGTTGAAAGCACCGCTTCGGGACAGTGACACCCTGGTTCGGCTGGGAGGGGACGAGTTTGTCATCATTCTGGAGCGCCTGCACCATATCAGTGGCATTAATCCGGTGTTGGAGAAGCTGTTGCATTCAGTCTCGGATAGAGAGATCGAGCTGGATGGTTGTTCGCTGTTTTTGAGCATCAGTATCGGTGTTTCGGTATTTCCGAATCACGCCGGAAATGCTGATCTTTTGGTTAAGTATGCGGATCGAGCCATGTACGTTGCCAAAGCCAATGGCCGTAATCAGGCTTGCTTTTTTCACAGTTCCCTTGCGGCATCTAGCGGTGGACCGGCAAGCTAGGCAGGATTTTCTTTTCCTTTTGTCCAAGAAGTTAACCCGCTTTCTTACTTCCCATAGAGCAACCAAATCCCGGCTTTTCAGATTGTTAGCCCCAGTTTAAACTGTGGCTCCGAATTTATTATCCGAGGCTTCGCGTCCATGCTCTGGTATAAAATGTTTCATATTCTGGCCATGACCAGTTGGATGGCCGGTATCTTCTATTTACCACGTATTTTCGTTCACTATGTTGAAGGGCGTGAGGCCGGTCAGGATGTTGCCCGCCTGGAAATTATGGCCCGTAAGCTCTATGGCTTCATGACCATCATGGCGGTATTTACCCTGGCACTGGGTTTTATGGCTATGGTTGGGTTACGGGTTCGGTGGCGGATGGTTGCATGCCAAACTGTTTTTTGTCGGATTGCTGATCGGCTATCATCTCTGGTGCCGCAGCTACCTGAAGCGGATGCAGGCCGGCACCCTGACCAACAGCGGTAGATATTTTCGCCTGTTTAATGAACTTCCACTTCTGATATTTATCCCTATCCTTATATTTGTAGTTACAAAACCCTTTTAACGGATTGGGGGGATATCGATGAAGGTTCTATCTCACGGCACTGTCTCCGCAGTGCTCTTTTCAACGCTTTGTTTCTCATCCGGTACTCTGAACGCGGCTGGCAATAGTGCAGATCCGATCGTACATATCAGCCCGGATGCCAATGCCGGAAATACCAGTGTCTGGGCTTTAACCCGTTCCGGCCGGTTGAAGTGGTGCCGTACCGCTGCCAGAGGAACCGAGTGTATCGCTTACCAGCCTTCAAAACGGAGAGTCTTCGTAGAGTTGGCAGAGCGAATCGGTGACGGCGGTAGCAGTGTATGGGGACTTACAGATTCCGGTAATCTTCTGTGGTGTCGGCCTGAAGGGCTGGATTCCATTGCTTGCTATCCCTGAATGTAGCGTGCTAACCGGCGAGGTCAACGGCTTTGGAATAGTTAGAGTCAGCAATCTGCCTTAACTAGCTGGCTTTGACAAAAATCCAGATAAGCCTGATCGACATCCACACAAGTACCAGAGATGTGCCGATAAAGCAGAGCGATAGCATCCAGAACCAGCACCTTATCAGCCGGATTTTAATACGTTTTAGCAGCGGGAGCTGAGGTGTAGGCTTTTCCGGTACCTGGCGAAAATTGATGATGAACGCATAACCGCTCAAGGACCATACCAGGGCGAGGATTGCCGCCAGCAGCATATTATCCTGGTCGACTGTTTCGGTAACCAGTACCACAGCCGCTGAGATAAACGCTGCTACACTGATGACAGCAATAATCCTCTGAACGGCTGCAGAGCCGAAGCCAGCGATTGAAACCTGTCGATCATAATATTGAACCCCGGCCCACTTAACCTGTGACTCAGAATTTATATCTGGGAGGTAAGGTTATGGCAATATTAAAAACAAAAGGTGTGGAGAAATTGTGCTGGCGGCTGGCTGGTTTTTTCACGGTGCTGCTGGTTGCGAGCATGTTTTTCGGTTTCCATTATGCGGGCGGTTGGAACGGTGTATCCATGGCGCAAGGAGAGCTTCAGTTCGCCTGCCAGCTGGAATCCTGGGCCTACAGTTAT
>JALQPE010001349.1:0-14022 GCA_030407315.1 Asparagopsis taxiformis | reverse complement strand
TTTTCCATGACTCTGTTTCTTTTGGATTATAGGAACATCTTGAATTTGGTTTTGACTGGCTCCTCGGCATGAACAGCTGACTATCTCGTAATAGACATTCAAGAGAAATTTCGAAACAACTGACGAAACTAAGAGAAAGATCAAAATTAGGTCAACGATCTCATGTGAAACGAACTCTATTGATGGACGAAGGTTGAGTGTTTTAAAGAGGAGGGCGAAGTCATAGATGATAGCTACAATTAAGTAGATTAAGGTAACTACGAGTAAAGAAGTCTTTGGAAAGGTGCCCCTTGAGTAAATGGTGAGAGCAGTGATAATGAACTTAAGTCCAATGAGGATACTGAGAGCTACGACCACGTCATTAAGATAGATAGCATGAACGAAACTGAAAGCAAGCAATCTGACGGTCAATACAGAGTTTTCATTGAGTAAGAGGTATTTTTTACTTTTAAAGGTTCCAAAGAACAGATGTTCAGATGTCTCTTTCTTAAATGCATAAAGTAAAGGGTAGAAACACAGAGCATAGGTGATAAGGCATAAGCCACAGACATAGCTCGCAACTAGATTGAATTTATCCATAAATGTGAATTGAATTTGAACCTTCATCTGAAGGAAGTACAAGAATCCTAAGAAAGACAGATTACTTTCGATTAATGAGACACTTATGCTTTCCAAAGAAGATTTCTGTTCAAGAAAAATAGTAGCTGCCATCCATAGACTGATTCTGCTTCCATTTATCATTTTAGTTGACTTTGCCTGAATTCTCTACGCAAGACATCCTTTGATCAGATACAATGCTACTTCATAATGATACAGGTGCCCAACAATAGAATTGATGTGAATATGTAGATTTCTTCTGCAGCCAGTATGAAGTACAGTCCTGTTTTTTCTTCTTTGACGTATGCCTGATTCGTGTATCTTGTTAAGGGGTTTCTGATCAAGTGTGTTATGTTCAGGTTCTCTTTCAGCATTTCGATATTGGCGATACTTGGGAAATCTGCTTAATCCTGGATATCCTTGGATAGTCTGAGGTACTGCTGAGAGTTCTTGGTGTATGTTGCTTGATGGTAGACATAGCACCAATAATCGTCGATCATGATGATGACAGGTGTGACTGCTTTGAATGCTGATCTTGCGTTGGTCATATGCACAATGGCTCCGATAATTTCAGTCAATCTGGAGAACACTATTGTCTCAGCTAGGTTTCCTTCTGTATTATTTGTTTAGTTGCTTGGCTATGTGGGTGTTTCTGTTTCCGTGGTATTATCGGTAGGTGTGGCTGGATCTGATGGTGCTGGTGCTGGTACAGGTGCCGGTACAGGTGCCGGTGGATCTACTGGTGCTGGTGCTCCTTCTTCCTGATAGAACATGCTCTGCCCTTTCCAGTACGCATATAAATTATCCGACGAATCTACTATCAGCTGAGCTGGTCCTGATAAATTCGAATTTGCTTCTTCGATATAGAAGAGCCTATTGAACCCACCAACATTCTGCTTCTAAATTGCCAGTATTCTATCATCCAGTACTACTAAGAATTCATTGCCCTTCTTCATTACGGTGTGCACATTATGGAGTTCCATATTGATGGTCATGTTTTCGACGGTATAGATAGTTCGATTGGTCCGACAGTAGACATAGAGGGCGAAGTCACATTGGAAAATAACCTAATCGACACTGTTTTAGATCCTTTAAAAGTGATGGATGCCGCCTCCTGGAAACTTAGTAGTGAACAGGTAGGTGTTATTGGTTGGAGGCTCTGCATTGTAATTGTTCCATTAAAGGGTTTCCATATCGGATGCATGTTGGACGAAATCCAGCTAGGCAGGAACTCCGGAGTTGTGAACAGCTAAGTATGGAACCATAAAGAGTGTAGAATAGCTGACGGATAAGAAAGCGGTTGCTCCTGATACTCTGTACTACAGTATTTAAGTTGGGGTGAAAGCATAGAACATAGTCGAACTAATGATCGACATTTTGTATATCAACGCAGGTGCATCAGTGAATGCTGAGACTTTGGCATTAATGTCATAGAATGTGAGTTTGGTGGAAGCACCGCTGTAAAAAAGAACATAGTTCCGATTCAGATCATAGACGGTCATCTTATCATAGATGAATGCAGGCAAAAGCAGAGTTTACTATTCAACGAAAGTGCTGCTGTACAGTTTGGCGATGTCATTAACGAAGTAGATCAGAACCCTGTCATTAAGGACGAAGTCCATGAATTTGATAGGCACACCGAAGTTTTTGAGCGGATTATCGATGTCTATGCTCTTCGATAGGGCTGAAAGAGGGAAGAGCACAAAAGAGGATAAGAAACTGAAGAGAAGCAACATCGGTATAATTCGACTCAATTCGATTAATAAGAATTAAGGTAATAAAATTAATCATTATCAACAGTAATGGAAGAGAAGCTCAACTGTAGAGAGCATTTAGGTGAGTCAATTGGCGCTTTCTGCGCATTTTAAGGCTGTCGAAGCCTGCAAAGGAGTGCATGCTATCTATGCCTCAATTAAAGCCATGATGGTCACGACACAATTATATATAAAGGACCCATAAAGAAAGGGTCACTTGCACACAATCTATCAATTCACAGCAATCATGGTACTGATCAGGCTGCTCACCTAACAAGAAAGAGACTATAAGCAACCCTTGAAATGGTGAAAAACTATAAACAGAAAATACTAGTAAAAATGAACCAATTAAATAAGACAATCGAAGAGAAGTTTGAGACAGTTATTGAAGCTATAATTGGTTCATTCGATCCAAACACAGCTCAAAATAAAATATCGGAGATATTCGATCGAGAAACTTCAAAGGAGTAATAAGATTAATTAGTGAATATAATTTATGGGTTAGGAAAATAACACATTAAAGAAATAGAGAGACTATAGAAATTCAGTGAAACATTGAAATTTAAAATTGAAGATGTGTTCAACAATTATGGATAGACACTAACTTCAACGGCTGAGCAAATGTAAAGAGAAATGAACAGCTGTAACATTTTTGATTAGAAGTGCATGGAAGAGCTAACAAAAGAAATAGAATCATAGCATTTAGTGAAACGAAGAGAAGACGATGAAAGAATATAGAAAATAAAAAAAGAAACTGAATAAAAACGACGAAAATAAGCTGAAGAAATGGAGAAAGATAAAAACAAATACTAAAGTGAGTTAATTTAAATCGCGAAGCAGAATAAATGGTAGTAAATTCTGAAATGTAAACCAACAATTGAAAGTCGACCATGGTACCATTTGGGACAGTATTTCGGGGCGAAACTATCAGAAATAACAGAGCTCGATTTGCGTATGATATAAACAAACATAGATTTTTAAGGAATGAACCAAATACCGAAACAAATGGGGTGTCTGAAAAGCTTAAAGGAGCTATATCTATGCCGGAATCAGATATCAAAGATTGAGAACCTGAATGCACTCACTCAGTTGACAACACTGGATATGAGGAATAATCAAATATCAAAGATTGAAAACCTGAACGCACTCACTCAGTTGACAACACTGGATATGAGTAACAATCAAATATCAAAGATTGAAAACCTGAATGCACTCACTCAGTTGAAAGAACTGTATTTATAGAACAATCATATATCAAAGATTGAGAACCTGAATGCACTCACTCAGTTGAAAGAACTGTATTTACGGAGCAACCGATTGTCTCTAAACTATGCAGTTTCCTTCCCTAAATCGATGCAAAAACTCTCCCTTGGTATATCTATATTTTAATGTAGCTACTGCTGTCATTTAGGCGAATCTCAGTACTATTAGGAAACTAAAATCACTCAACATAACAATAAGAGGGTATTGATATTAAACATGATTTTATTTTAAGCCAAAGTTGATGTTTTTCAGTTAAAGGACGTTTTATCATTAATACTAGCATTGAATATATTCTTATCAGTATTGGAATATCCTTGATACCAGGGTCATTAATCATTGACTCTACCATTCATTTTATCCTCTTAATTAATAAAATACTTGACTGTATTACTTTCTATTTTCTTCTTTTATACACTCGAAAGACAAGCGAAACAATATGAGTATCTCTTGCAAATGAATCAAATAGCCAACATACATTAATTAAGAGAATCATAACGTATTTCTTTCTAAGTCTACCAATGCACTGTACACCTTTTCGCTATCTGTGAATCTCTTATTTAGAGTTTCACAATCGAACACTCCAATTAAATAATATCCTTTCTTTGACATTAAACAGTGACCTGCACTGTCTGTTGTTCCAGTTTTGACACCGTCCCATCCTTTCCATAACAGTTTGTTTGTGTTTTTCCATGTACTTTTGCGAGTGAGTCCGAATCTTTCATTTTTGATTTCTGTTTCGTACTCCTGCGTCCTTACTATTTGGTTAAAAGTCGAATTTTTACATGCAACAGCTGTTAACACAGTGATAGCCATTGGAGTCGATATGTTTGGGTTCATGCACAATCCTGATGGGTTCTGAAACTGTTGATTTAGTTTAAGTTCCCTTGCCAAGATGTTCATATGAGAAATGAATGTTTCGTATGGTGTCTTTTTTGTTTGTTTTTTCTTATGTTTCTGTATCACTCTGCCCATAGCTTCAGCAATCGAAACTGAGGCATCATTGCCGCTTGGCAACATTAAACCATACAATAACTGTTCGATAGTAAGGACATCGCCTGCTTGTAACTACGCTGATGTTCCTGGCATTTAGGCTGCTCGATCCGATATTCTGACTGAATAGGTTTTAATGTCAATGTCGTACTTGATGCAGCTAAGAATGCATAGGTAACATGTCATGATTTTGGAGAGTGAAGCGATTTAGATTTCTTCCTTACCCTTAAATGAGATCAAAGGAGTCATATTAAGGGCATTCATGGCGAAGTAGTACTTAGCAGTGATGTTCGGAATGGAACTCAATGTTGGTTTTTTTTGAAGGTTCTCATGTGAGTGACGATAGAATTAGAGAGCAATGGGATCGTAGCACATGTATCCCTTCTCAAATATTTTGGATATTTTATCAGGAAACTTCTTCGGTGAAAGATCGTTGAAATTGACTCGATTAGATACAGGGCTCACCACTTTCTTATCTAGTTTCGAGCTGCATATCTTGCTCGACGTGTTGATTTAAGATAGACTGGATTTCCCATTTTTGCTCTCATACAGGTCTGATGTTGGTGATGATTTCTTCTTTTCCAGTAATGGAAGTGGTTATGGAATTTGTATTTTGGTGCCTGGTACGTTCAATTTCAGTGCTAGGTCCTTAATCTTCAGAAATGAGGCATCTATGGGTTTTTTCTTCATTTTATTGACATTATTGAGCATTTATCTGTATTTTCCTGCTTTTGTGGGTGACGTTTTGCTTAATGTGGATGAGTTCTTCCTTATTAAATTTTCTTCCTGGCTTTCCTCTTCCTGTGCTGTCTTGATTTCCTCGTAGTCGATGCTCCTACTTGCATATTCCTGTTTGATTTGAGTGTTCATTCCTAATAGAAACGATGCTAGTTAGTGTTCTGGTGCTCTTCTTGATTCCAGCATTATTTTTGCCTGTTGTGGTAAGGATGATCCTTCCTGATCTATAGTGCTTTTGTTGCTCTTGTTATTGTTGTCACGGTTGCCTCCTCCTTACCTTACACTGCCCATGAAGCTGGATGTCAGTTTGGCAATGGTGTTGGTCTTGCGACGAATGGAGTATTTGGTTGGTGCTTGAACTTACTTAGCACTGGGTAAGGACTTCTCGATCAAGGGCTGAGGGTGAGGTTTACGGAAGATGAAGAATTTCTTAACAATGCTGAGGTTGCGATGGTTGATTTAGTCTAGATTGACCTATTCGAAGTCCCCAGTTCCATTCATTTTATTGTCGAAAAGATGTATATGATCGGAGATCAGGTAGAGGAATATCAGAATATCAAAAATATCTAGTAAAGTAGGGATGCATCATCATTAATATACGTCAAGGGTTCTCTTAGGCAGCTGAAGACCTTTAAGACTGAACTTGGTCCTTTGAATGAAGAAGTCACTCGCATTATCTTCCTTATCTTATTTATCTTCCTTCTTCTCTTCTACTTTGTGTTTCTACTCCTCCTTGAGTGTCTTTTCCTTCTCTTTTTCCTTATTTGTTTGTGGTTTCCTATGCCAATTGAGTACTGCCTTGTTCAGTCTCTCTCTGACTACTTCAATGGGTTCTGATTATACTTTGCCCTTCCTTCCATCTGTTGTTAAGTATAGGAAATCTTCAGTTCTCTCTTTCCTTTGTTCTCCTTTGAAATATTCTGTGTTCTCTTGAGTATCTCCTTCTTCCCTATCTTCATTATCGTCAGCTTTATCTCTGACTATCAAGTATAGTTTGCTCTGTAGCTCGTTCAATAGAACGTTTCCGATTGCTGGGTCCTTATTCAAAGTGAAAAGAGAGACCAACAGACGATAGTATTCATTTACTCTCTTACTTGAGTTAACTTTGTTGTCGATGTTGCTATTGATCTTCGAGTTCGCTATATCAGAGAGGCTGACATACAGGTTTAAACAGCTTTCTAGCTTTCTGGCTAGTTATTTCTATCCTTTTTATTTCCTAATTGCTTCTCGCATTACTTTCCTCACCTTGATGAAGTTCTGCGAGTTTAATATTAAGCTCTGTTTCAATTTGTTGTGACCCTCATTGCTTTCACATTGACTTCCCTGAGTACCTTGTTAATGAAGAATATCTCACTGTTGTTGCCTGCATTAATGCTAGACATCGATGATTTCTGGACTATCGATCTCAGTTAATTGCTCAGGTATCTAGCTTTAGGGATGTTGCCGTTGAAATATTCGTATACGATGATTTTCTTGCATTGAGTAAGGACACCTGATAGTTGATTGAGGGAAGCATAGGACATAATCGACTCAATTTAATCGAATGAAGGAGATACCACATAATTGAGAGTAAGGAATAAGAGAGTGTAGACCCAAGAGTAGTAGAGACCCAGGATGATAGTAAATGTGATGGCTATGCTCTCCATCTTAGGTATTTTCTTCCCGGTATAGTAATAGATGAACAGTCTCTATGGGTAGGCAAGTATCCTTAATGGGATTGCATTGATTCCATTAATGGAATTTTATCTCAAGAATTCTTGTAAAGTGAGGTTGTTTTCCTTATATTGAACTGATTATGGTGACCTTTATAGTGACTCCTCATCTATGAGTTCATCTATATGCTCATTGGCTAGTAGTTCATCGAGATTGTTTGTGATTTGATACTGTTATTATTCGTCTTCCAGTTAATGGCCATGGAGGTACTCAGCTTGAACTGAATTAGATGCATGTACGACTTCAACCATTAAGATCCCTATCAATTACAATTAGCAGTCTCACTCTTATAATATTAATTGAGACCAACTTTAAGTAAGTAAGACATCAGACACCCAATATGCTCCAGTTCACTAAGTATATGTTCGGTACAGTTGGTCATTCCGGCATCAAATCCAAACTCATTGACCTATCCCTTAAAAATGTCCCTAAATATGGATGGACTGACAATGCTATCGTGGCAGCATGTGACTAGGTCAATATTTCTCCTGCTGCTCATCGAGTTATCTCAGTGTATGACATGATTGAGCACTGTATGCAACAGTGGAATAGTGAAACATTGAGAGACATCAATGATACTAATTTTGGGTAACAGAAGAGAGTGAGGGACAAGGTCCACTACGCTATAAAACATAGACTATCTAAATAGATTCCATATGTTGATACTTGGCACCAGGCAATGGCCATAGGGGCACATCCTTCCCATGTAATGAGGACTAAATAGTTGATATGGGGGTTCAGTGATGAAGTATGGCACAGATGTGGAGATAGGTCAACGGATTACAACTATTATACGAAGAGGTTGTTGTTTAGTTCTGCATATGCGGCTACTGAGCTGCACATGTTGACAGATCAGACTGAGGGTAAATAGGCAACATGGCAATTTTTGGAGAGGAGACTAGATGATGTAGAGAAGATAGGGATGACAGCAAGGAATGCCAAAGTGGTCATGGGGACACTGGGACAGGGACTGCTATCAGTAGCAAGTATGTTCAATAGAGTGCCAGAAAGGGGGAACATAGAGGAGGAACCAATATCAAGATAGTCGGAATAGGTTCATGAGAGTCAAATATAGAAGTGATATGATATGAATAAATAGATCAGTTATCATTGTCATCATCTTCATAGTCCTCATGCTCATTGCTCAGGAACCTACCCAACACTGGATTGTTCTATGGGTAGTTGGCCAACAATCTTACCATTTGAGTGAATGTGATGGCCTTGGTTTAGTACGGATCAACGATATCCAACAACTTAGGGATGATTTCACTGGCTTCATCACACAGTTACTCCATAACTGCAATGAACTGCTCCTAATTGACAATGCCGTCCATATCTTGGTCTTGTGTTTTGAAGCTCTTGATTAATGGTCTTAATAGTTTTTCGTGGTTCTTCATTTGGAAACCTAGAACCAGTTGTAAGAATACTGAGAATTTGATCTTGCGTTTGAGTTTATCAGCTTCGGACATCATATGATGGTCATCTCTGTTTGCTCTTCTCGTTGATGTTTCATGTGTTCTATTTGTCTGTAATTTGAAGTGCACTTCCAACCTCTGCAGTATGTGATGGGCATCTTCCTTATTGTACAGGTATTGCACCAAATCTCTACATTCCTATGCAGTTAGTTCTCCATTGACCTTATCGTGATGCAGGTCGTTGATTTCTGTTGCACTTTTATGTGGGTACTTGGCCTTGACATGCATCTTGAGTAGGTCGTGATGGTTGTCCTTAACTCTGCCTGTACATTCCTGAATTCTTCATCTATTTAATTCCTTAATATCTTTCCAAAAACTGCTACATCGTTGTCTTCACCTGAGTAGCTCTGTATTCCTGTAATGATGCTGTTGGCTGCTTCTATGGTTAGACTTTTGAGTCCATATTTTTGGTTCAGGTATGTGAATATGTACTGATGCATGGTTTCCCTGGCTATTTTGCCATCGAAGTTTTTCTGATCGAATTTTAGTTTTGATTAACATATTTATTAGATCGTTTCCTTTAACTGTTTGAGGGTGAGTGTTCTGGCTGTGCTGGTGTAACTTGTAAGACTGGGTTGTTCCCTTCCTATGCTCTGCATGGCATGATGGGCTTTGATGTTCCTTTCAATGTGATTAGGTTTGTTATTCAGACTAACATTTGCATTAGTGATCGATGCATGATGACCTGCTGAATGGAGGTTGGTCTTAGCCTAGTTTGAATGGGGAAGTCGATGATGACCACCAAAATTGCCAATGCCCATGGGTACCTTATCACCCTTCGAATATCGAACCAGAGTATCTACCATCCTTCTATTGTCTGATTAAAGTTGGTTCATCTCTACTACCATTTATTATTTGACTTTACGCAGTCTCTTGACTTCCTTCTCCATTGTGACTAGTTTGTTGAAGAATCGTTATTAGGGGTCAATATTGATGTTCTTGGCTCTCTATTATTCGGCTTCCTTGAATTAGTACTCCATGTGACAGAGTTTGAGACTTTGTTCTGTGTTATAGGCATACTATACCTAGGACTGATTTGAAGAGGAGATCCTGTTCCTACAAAACATCCTTCAGACACCTTCCCAGATCCCCATAGATGTCTGTGCATAAATTGAGGCAGCGTATTTTGAGTATCTCATAAATTTAGTGTTTGGTTGTGCTCAGCATCAAATATTGTAGTGATGGTGATGCCTTATCTTGTGTTGTCTGTAGTTTCTCTAGTGCCTCTCCTGATATGAACTGTATTTCTTTCCGAATTTTGATTAGTCTTCCTGTACCTTTTAGTGTCTGTTTTCGTCTTCGTTTTCTAGGTAGTTAATTTCATTGGCTACCATCTGTTTGTAGTTTTTCATGACTTTTTGGCAGAAATCTCCTAGTGTCTTATCGTTCATGATGTCTAGTGACTGTTCTTTTTTGACCAGCTCTCTGACCACTTTGACATTATTGAAGGATCTGAGTGTCTTTATTTCTTCTATGATCCTTTTTTCCTTATCTTTCCTGACTTCTATCACGAGTGAGCTGAGTCTGGGGAGTGTTTTTAATGAGATGATGGCCATTTCTACATCGAATAGTGGGTTCTTGGATAGGTCTAACTCTTAAATGCCCTTCAACTTGGATAAGTCAGTGGGAAGTTCCTTGAGCATGTTGCCATGGAGGGATAATTTGCGTAGTTTCTTGAATTAACTCAACAAATGGATGTAAGGGAGGAGGTTGTTGATGTCCCTGGGTTATTATGAAAGTACATGAACTAGAGGTTGAGTTAGGTGGCTGACTTCTATTTCTACTTCTAGAGCTAGGTCTTCAGGTACTCGATTACCTGCGATGAACTAGATGACATTAGGGTAAGTCTAAAGATAAATATATAGATATAATGTTATTGAAGAGAGGTAATGGGTGACAGCATCTAAAATGAACTCGAATTTAGGGAGAATAATCGAAGAAATAGCATAAAATATCAACGAAAGCGAGGATCTATGAAGTAGTAAGGGCTGCTACTTTTGATCACATCAATAACTTCATCATACTACTCTTCTGGTTCAAGGCTAGATAAATTGAAACAAAGATCTTGGAAAAAACGAGTTCGACGAATAATGTATGACGACACCCCAAATTTCCAAGTCATCAGAAGATTGATGATGAAAATGTAGCATGTTATATAGATTACTAAGGGGATGGTGTTGATGACCATAGGAAAAATGGCAGCATTCCCATATTACTTGTAATAGAGTTTGGTTGTTCGCCATGCCATGTGCAGTTTATAGGACCCAACGCAGTGATTCTACCCATTTTGTAATTGAACTACCTCCTGATTTTAGTGATAAGTAGGTCGAAAGGCAATAGGAGCAAATCCAGAATCGTTAGTATCAGATGTCCAAATAAGAAATAACCCATGAATAGCATGTAGAGTAGTATTTGAAGGCACCCTGACTATTCTACTATTTGTTACCACTTCGTCGGCTATTCCTTCATCTATTTCATCTATGGGTTGGGTTGTCTCATGTCTTTGCCTTACTCTTTAATGTTGGAGTTTTAAGGTTTTGGTTTTGGTTTTGGATTTGCTTCCTGATTTCCGTTCTCTACGAAGTTACTCGAGGATCGTTGTTGAAGATAGAGGTGTGCCATTCAGCAATAAAGTTAGTTTAATGACACTAGTAATGGTAATAGTAAAGTGGTAAAAAAATAAGTGAGGATATGGATGGGTGCAAATAGATTTTGAATATCTGAGAATCAATTATTGGCTACAGGAGGTTCGAAGTAGTAAGGCCGACTTCCCCAAATAGCTTTCGAAACGATTCTTATTTAGATTTTGGTAAGCTAACGTTTGCTAATCAGCATGCGTCGTTTGAATAGTTACGTCTCCTAAGTAATATAAAGGTAAAGACTCTTTTTCCAGGGAATAATCTTGTGAGTTCCATAAACAAATACTAGATAGATCACAAAGGGAACAAACCTATACCTGTGCAA
The DNA here is from genome assembly GCA_030407315.1 of Asparagopsis taxiformis. Taxonomy (NCBI): domain Eukaryota; phylum Rhodophyta; class Florideophyceae; order Bonnemaisoniales; family Bonnemaisoniaceae; genus Asparagopsis; species Asparagopsis taxiformis. The sequence continues at coordinate 2,528 of JALQPE010001349.1, read as the reverse complement.
ATCATAGCTAAATTCAAATCCTTAGAAAAGAGTTCAAAAAGTACTTCCTTCTTTGCCAAACCAACATGCAGTCTAAACACCAAAATTGCATTGATTCTGCCAATTGCATAGTTGAAATCTTTCCAGATAAGTGTAATGAGCAAGTCAAGTGGAAGCAGGAGCACATCGAGTATAATTAACAGCAGATGTCCTATGATGAGCACAAATCCCCATTAAGCTAAGGTAAAAGTAAAGTTCACACCGTCCTTATCTTGTTTCCATTAAATATTTCTTCCTTTTATAGTTATATGGATTGAAAGTCTTGCACATTCCTCATTGAAAGCTTGTTGCTGCGCTTGATTTATTCCGGAAATAGAGGCCTTGTGCTGCTACATGTTTAGCTATCCTTATATTTTTTTAGTAGTTACGATCTGCGATCGAAGTTCGAAGCTGCTCTTGTAGGTGAAGCACTTTAACTAGATGGTTAGTGGAAAGGAGCTTAAGGTACAGGTATCCAATCCGTCATCAAATTACAAAGTATTTATTGACGAATCGTAATCTGTAAATGGATAAACTTAATTGAGTTATCGATGGAAGAGTCACAACAGTCGAGTATATTATTGAGAGAGTCAATGCGATGAAAACATCAGTAGGCCAGACTTCTCTAGAGATGCCACTGCCAAATAAGTGCCAAGAAGTGATTAATGAGCAAGTACAGACCGAAAGGACCTGAATCGTTGGTAAATGCTTGCCTGACATCCTCATTCAGTCTCATCTCCAGTTTCATTAGTTCTGTATCGATTGGATTCTCCTCCTTTCCAATTATCTTGATGATCTTGAGTTCAGCTGGTCTACCATTAAATAACGAAGTACAGTCGAGGCAGCGAATGAGGCACCAAAATGACCAATAGAATGGTTTCCTCCTCCAGTACAAGTTTCACTTTATAGTAGGCGTAGAGCCTTGGACATAGCATTTCACTCAAATGAAGTTCAGATAGTGCTTTCTTCAATTTGGTTGATGGGCATTTCTTTCTTTCAAGCATCCCTAAAGTAAACTGAGGGATCTCTTCCTGTCTCAACTCTGAAGAGTTGATGTCTTCCTCCAATTCTTTGGGTATAGGGGCGAGTTCAAGGTACTCCTGGAAACTGATCCTGGTTATTTCTTCAAAGTTGACTCTACTGTTACTCCTCAATGTACTTCTTCAAATCGGGTGCTATCGTGGTGTCATCCATCCCGAGATTCACATTCCTGTAAAATGGGAGTTCCTTCAAGTTGTTCAGCAGGAAGTCATTGAGTTGGTGGCAGAATACTCTCTCTCTTATTAATGAGAGGAACTGAGAGATGCTGAGGTCTCCTGAACCGAGGGTGTTCAGCCATTAGACTTGAGTGTAGATCTCATTGAGGGTCTCTTATCCTTCATCCTTGGGTTCAGTGATAACTCTTTTGATTGATTCATCTCTGACGAGTCTGTGTAGTATTTGTTCATTGGTGAATCCTTGCTTCACACCGATGATCAAGGTGTCTGATTTGGGTGCAACTGATATGATAAGGGTTATGTCCTTAGGTTCGATGGGTAGCCCTCCATCATTGGCTGTCCTGTATAGTCTGTGTTCCTTATTCCCTTTGACTGTTATCTCCAGACACTCACTCTCTTTGACCTCAGTTCTGACTTCCATCTTCTCACTGCCTTGCATTGGGTACAGCATGTCGAACAGTGCCACCAATCTGCCATCCTTCATTGTTGATACATCTTCTGACTGATGCTCCCAAATATGTCTGTTGTTTCCTGTACCCTTTCCTGTAGTTTTTTCCATGTGGTTGGGTAGTCTTCGTTGTATAGTTTTTTCTTGTATCTTCATGACTTTGTTGAGTGTGTCCCTGTCTTCTACCTTTTCGATGTAGTCTTTTCCTTTTCTTTGACTCCTATAGTTCCATTTTGAGGTTGTCTTCTACATCTTCGTAGTTGTTGTTCCAGTCATCAACCTTGACAGGTGATTCGAGGTGTTCTCCCAAATCTTCGATAGGTATTTGGCACTCTTGGATCTTATTCTTTAAAGTAGTCTGATTACCCATTTCTTTACTTTGTAGTACTGGAGTCCTTCGAGGAATACTCGACTCTTCTATATTTTCTCCTTCTTCAACTGCACCAGGTTACGATGAGCTTAGACACCATCGGCTTGGGTTCTGAATGCCTAGCGGAGAGAGATTACCCGCTCAATTTACTCAGAAGCTGGGTGCTATGAAGGAGTGTTCTTCATAAATTGGGCTTTAAGCTGAGCAAGGGTTGAAGAGATGAAAGCTGAGTTCTCGAGGAGAGATTATAGAGATGAGTTCTCCATAGATGTTTATGGTTAATGTTTGTGTTGTAGTTGATTGATTGTAAAATAATTGACATAGCTACTAATTACACCGCATCAATAAGAGATCAACATAAGGTCGATATAGAATGTATACGATTGAATCAATATTTGTCGATATTCAAATTTGAATTCATTCTGATGATGGTCCTCCCTCGGGGTTGGGGTTGGGGTTGGGGTTGGGGTTTGGG
>JALQPE010001347.1:0-19363 GCA_030407315.1 Asparagopsis taxiformis | reverse complement strand
CCAACCCCAACCCCAACCCCAACCCCAACCCCTAACTGTCTGCTCTATAAACAGGTGTGATAGCTAATCAAGCTGAGTGTCATCAGTTGTGAGAGAATAAACTGTTTATCAATGCAATAAGTGGACGATGCAAATATTATTGTTCGTGATGTGACCACCATTGAGTTGACTGCAAATGACATCAGTGCTGATCGACACCTTCCAAGATTGTAATCATCGGCAGAGGACCCAACCAACATGATTGCAAATTCTGAACCGAAGAACATGGTAATGGACTATGAGTTCCTAAGTCCTGAGGATGAAGAGAGGCTGCTGGAGGAAGGATCCCAGATACTTAAGTAGGGGAAGAGGAAGGCCCCCCTGCCCAACAGGTTCTCTTATCGAGGAAGGAGTAAAGCAGAGCTCCAATAAAGAAGGAAGGAACAGCAGTCATATAGGGAATTTCTGCTATTAAAGAGACAGATGTCGGACCAGAGGAAGCAGGAAGAACAGCACATGACAAGGCTCAGGGAGAAGGAAAAACACCAGAAAGCACTCCATGATAGGGAAAAACAGGCACAGGAGAAACTAAGAGCAATCTACGAGAAAAGCAGAGCTAGGGATGCCAAGATAGCCATGATCAAAAAGAGGAAACAGGACACAATAGTACTGCCAAGCCTGTCCAAAAGGGTCAACACCGAACCAGAATTCAACTAAATAGAATCCAACTCGAAGGGTAAGATGACCAACTCTTTAGTCCAAGATAGAGTCAGAAATCAACATCAAAGACACCTGTCCAATGCCAATAGGCAATTCGACGGAAGCATGTACAGTGAGCCTAGAAGGAGGAAGATATTGGAGAGCTATTAGACTAAAACAATCGAACTCAAGCAGTCTGAAAATGGAGCCTAGAATGGAATATTTAACTCGATCGACAAAGATAACAAAAGGGTCCTTTCAAGGAATGTAAATCCATCCAAATCAAGACGAACAGGTTCTGGATTGCAGTACGAGTAATCTGCAGCACTGAAAAGGGTGAGGGACCGTTTTACTTCGATGAGTGAGTATGATGATTGACATTGGTGCCTATATTAATAAATAACCATCTAAAATACTGAAGTGCTTGGTAAATATTTAAATTGTGTAATAATGTCTGGGCAGCCAGGTGAGTTCTATCCGCAGAACAACCCATACACATCTAAATACTTCCAGCAATATGCCAAAGGGAGCAGTAAGCAATCTGATCCACACTCAACTGGAGCTCTTCATCCCCAATCGAGTACGAACCACCAAGCTGACCGTCCAAATGGTGAAGTTAAGGCCGTAGCATTGCAGAAGAAGGTCGAGAGTCTGGAGAAGGAACTGTTTGTGTTGACAGGAATGCTCTAGGATTAGGCTAGCAATGGGCACATGGCAGAGAGATTGAATAAGGAAGTGGTGTCATTGAAGGATCTGCTCGGGCAGGAAAGGGTAGAGGTTCAGGCACTGGAGAAACTGCTAGCTGAGGAGAGAGCGCACTCCAAGAAACTGGGGGAACGGTGGAGACCAGTGAGAAGCACAACGAGGAACTGAGGAACTCCCTGATTACCCTCCAAAACGAACTCACATATTCGGGAAGGAAATGCAGGAAAGCAAGATGTCAGTGAACCAGTCACGAAGCTCCACACAGAGGATGCAGGAGGACCTGATCAATGTCAGCAACAAACTGCAGAGTCTCCAGAGGGAGTATGCCAGACTGTAGCAAGAGAGAGATGCACTCAAGGGAGGAGTGGACAAGGAGTCAAGCACAGTGGGAGCACTCAGGCAGGAGATAGCTAGGATCCAGGAAGACAACAGGGTGCTATAAAAAGAAATTGAGAAACACTCAGAGAGGAGCAGGCAGGACCAAAGGAAAATAGCCGAGATCATGGGCGAGAAGGAGCAGGACAGGAGGAAGATGGAGGAGGAACTACAGGCATACAGGGAGAAGGTGAACAACCACACTCAGCAGATAGCCGAGGTACCCAAACCACTCACTCATACCAAGCAGGAGAGTGACCTCACTGGAGACTCATACATGCTAGAAATCGAGAACAAGAGGATCAAGAGGGAACTCGGAGAGCTCAGTGAGAGGTAAGTATCCACCAAGGAAAAGTACCACAAGATTATCGATGATCTGGAAAGGAAACTTCAAGGAATGACTGAGGAACTGCACGAACACAGAATCGAAACCAGGAAACTGCAGAGTCAGCTGGAAGAAAAGGAATTCGAGTGTCGGCAACTGACCACCAGAGAAGACAGGGAAAAGGAAATATGGAGCCAGAAAGAGATCTACTACCAGAAAGACCATGAAGAAGAAACTAAAAAAATATCAAGGTTGGAGTCAGAACTGTCCAATGCCAACCAGAAAATGAGAGAGCTATCCCTGAACATGAGTGACCATGTCAACAACTCAAGCAACATGAAACAGTACATGGATAGAATTGCAGAGCTAGAGAGAGTAGCAGCCGATAAGGAAAACGAGCTCAAATCAATGAGTGAGCAGCATGAGAGGGTCTGCCAAACATACAAGAACAGCATAGAGTCATATCATCACAATGTCAACAACATCGAGAAAGAGATGAAAGAAACCAAACAGGCCAAAGAAGAACTCCTGAGAGAATTCGAGGTGTCCAAGAAAAGCACCATACCTAACTATCAAAGGGAAATAGATATACTCAAGGCTACCATTGGTTAAATGGAAGAAAAAATACAGAGCCTATCCGAAAAGGAACTCCTTTGCGAAGAACTTGAAGAAGAAATCAAACGCAAACAAGAAGAAAATACAGTATTATTCAACAATCTTAATGACCTACAACACCTATATGAAGAAACATTCACAAGGGAGAATGTCATATCACAGGAATTCAAATCAACAAAGACCACATTCGAGAAGCAGGTGAGTGACAAGCAATAGGCAATAATTAAGTTGGAAGATTAAATCCATTCAAAAGGTGCAGAAAGTGCATCACTCAAAGCCAGAATAAAAGAACTAGAAAGAGAATTCAAATAAATGAAGAGACAGAGTGAGAACGCCTTCATTGAGAACGAGTCACTCAGGTACGAAAGCGGTAAATTCAAAGAAGAACAAGTGAGACTGGCTCAGGAACATCAGAAGTTCATCGAGAAGTATTAAAGACTACTATCGACTGAGAAGGAGCGAGAACAGTGGGAAAATAAGGCAATAGAAGAGCATGAAGCATCCCTCAGAAGGAAAGATGAGGAAATACACAAACTTAAAACTGACATAGTCGCCATGAAGAAAGCAATTCATGAGGCCGAGAACAAGTTTAACAGAGTCAAAATATAGTATGAGGAAGAAGTGCAGAAACTGAAGGTTGAGAACGAGTATCACCGGGCTAACATCGATAAGTACTTCAAAGAGGGAAGTAATGCTCTGAACCACAAGCATGCAGGAGAGGCTACGAGTGCGGAGATCCATGCAAACATCCAAGCATTGACAGAGATGATGGAAAAGGAGAGGATTATGAAGGATCAACTTCAAGGTGCCGGTCAGAGCATCAGGTCCAGCAACCTGGCACTTGAGGAGCTCGAGAGAAGGAGACAGGCGCTAACTCAAGAAGATCAAAAAGGAAGCTATAGAAGGAAAGAGAAGGTGTCAAGGTTCTATAATAACTAGTATTCGGAAAGAGATCTCGAAGAAGAGTTTTCAGTTCTGATCGAGGACAATGAGAGCCTCAAGAAGAGACTAGACAGAGCCAACAAGGACATTGCCAAACTCAAACAGTGCATCGATGAAAACCTGCTGGAGAGTGGGATTACTCCAAGGGAAAACAGCACGTCAGCGGTGGCGAGAGCCATATGGCTGATCGAAATCATGACCACGAACCTGAAGCAGTACAGGCAAGACCTTGAAACCATCAAGCATCAGAAAAAGGCTATTGCCGCTAAAAAGAGCAAACTAGAAATCAGTCTGGAGAGTGCTGAGTTCGATAGGGAGAGAATGATCGCAGAAATGGAAGTCATGTTGGCCAAGATCCGATACTTGGAAGGGTACTAAGAGCCAGAATTGAAAGATGGGAGTAATATACTCAGGAAATATAACAAGGGAAGTGTCAACCAGTCACTATCAGGTTTGAAGCAGTCACCAGTTTACTTTACTTTCGGCTCGGATGCACTTGAAGAAGGCATCTAACTCTCTAGGAACAGACTGAGTGGTTCCCATAGCTCTCAGAATTTACTGGCTCAGATGAAGAACAAGTCCAATAATAGGAGTGCAGCCAGTATTCATTCCAATGGAAGGGCAACGAAGGAGATACCACAAAAGAGGACACTGAAGATGGTGACCGTCAATGACAACGACGAGAGTGATGAGGAAGAGATCCCGAGACTTCGACTTGAGGGTCAGGCAGCCTCCAGCAACGCAGCCATGTTTATGAAGGAAAGGAAGAAGATACTCCAAGAATTCAGGAATGACATGAAGTAACTGGAAGGGGAGGAGGAAACACCCAAGAAAAGACGCAATTCGAGCAGTGATGAGGGCTCAGACAGCAATTATGGGAGAGGGAAGTACACTGACCAGGTTTACGAAGAATGATGCTAATATGGTCCAAGTATAATGATAGTTGGAACAGAGTAGATTATTAAGATATGTAAAGTGAACTCGACTATGAGGCCGATGCCTTCTAGGTACAGGAGAATCTAACCATAGGTTAAAATTGACGTCAATGATCCTGAGCAGAAGTCAGAACTGGGTGGAGCCAACAAGTACTACATCTACCCTCTCAAGGGAGAAGACAAGCATGGTACATGATGGGTGAAGTAGGCAACATCGACATCTATCGACGATACTCTGACTTTGACCACTTGAGAAATGCCCTCGTAGCTAGGTGGCCAGGCTGCTTCATTACCTCCCTTCCTGAAAAGAAGTTCCTGGGCAACAATGAGTCTATCTTCGTCGAGCACAGAAGGAAGGGTCTTGAGGACTTTCTGAGGATCATATCACGGATAGCCCACCTCTGGTACAGTGAAGTAGCCCCTTTTTAACCCAGGAAATGCAGCTGTTCCTCAAGACTAATACGGGAGACATTGAGAAGCAGATATCGGCATTAGTTAGTCACACCAATGCCAATGAGATGGTGACCAGGTATGAACTCAACTTTAAGGAGTTCGAGAAAGTTGAACTCAAGAATGAACTCAACAACCAAATACTGCAGTTCAGCATGTACCTGAAGCAAGTGACTCCCATGCTTGACAACCTGATCAATATATCAGAGACCATGGTGGGAGCGAGGAAAAAGCAGGCGGAGAGGTATGCAGCTGTGATTGACTTCCTGCTACCCGAATACGAAAAGAACTGCCTATGCGAAAATCTCCATGAAGACAAGAGCAAAGATGAATGCCTCATATTCGCCAATGCTAAGGAGAGCAAGATCCTCAGTGAGTGTCAGGAGCACTTGAAGGAGTCACTGACCAAGCATGAGGCTGGGCTCATCAGTGAAGGAGTGAAGAAGGAGAAGAGGGAAGTTCTATCCTTCCTGGATACCATCAGGGTGAGGGACGAGTTCGAGGCAGCCAAGCAGAGGGCCATAGCCAAACTCAAAGACTGCGAGATCGAAAAACAGAAAATACAGGCAGGCAAGACCTCAGTATTGGCCAAAATACGGTCACTCAGTCAAGAGCAGCAGCTGGAAGCCAACCAGAAGGAAATTGACCATGCAGTCCTCGAAGAAAAGAACTACACATACATCATTAACATGGTCAATGTCATTCTCGGACATGTTGAAATCGCCAAGTTCAAGAAACTGAGGGAAAGGACATACTACGACCTCCTGAAAAGGACAGCCACTGTATAAAGGGACAACGATCGAAAGCTGAATGAGTTCTGGAAAGCAGTTGGCAACCATGATATGGTTGGAGCATCAGCCTATGTCAAGAACAGGATCGACAAGAAAGAATAGATGAAAGAAGTCGAAGAAAAAGTGGAAAAGGTTGAGGAGGAAAGGCAGGAACCAGCAGAAACTCAGCAATAGAACCAAGGGTTCTCAGAGAACAAAGTGGAAGAGCAAGGATACTACCAAGGAGAAGCTGACAAGAAGGATGCCGAGAAGCAGGAAGAGTCCGAAGAACAGCTCAAGGAGGAAACTAAAGGTGAAGATGATGAGTGATGCAGTATCAATGCTATTATTGAGATACAATGGATAATCAAATCAGTCAATCCTGATACAGAATGGTTGTTCGGTCCCATTCTTTGAGGTCGTCATCCAAGAATTTAGCACATTCCTCGATGAATGAGTGCAGATACCCATCTGATTGTTTGAGTGCCACTTGTTTCCAACTTGCGAAGTATCCTTCCATGAATTGCTTCATATTGGCCAAAGAAGGAACCGAGTTGTTCCTGGCAACTTCGTCTAAGTCAGCGAAGTACATCCACTGATATAGGGAGAACTTTCTTTCCCAAGAGTGAACCATCACCCACTTACCTTCAGTATTCCTATATACGCAGGCGTAATGATTGTAGCTGTTACCTTTGCGTGTTGCTACTCCAAAGCAAGAAGATTTGGAGAGTCGTTCTGAGACTTAATTGGGCAGGTTCTATTCAAATGGGTAGGATTCATTAACAATGGCCGTCTTCTTTCCCAGTTTAAATGCGCCCAGCCTTAGGAGTGAACTTGTTACGGAACATGAATGTAGAGGATTCAACTTGAAATTCCACAAAATCACTAAGTTCAAAATGGAAGGCATCGAGGGATTCTCGGGCAGGATAGGGAGATCCTTCGAGATTGGAGCAACCAGTTAGTCTGCTTCCTCTATTGAGTGGTTCTTCCACTTTTAGTTCTACATTATATTTATCTTAAATTTTAATTGGCGAAGATATGTAACCTATCGTCGATATAAAAGAAATACATAGGGTTCAATCAGATCGGCATGTTGACCAGTACTTGCCATTGAACATCAGGAGATTCCTGTAGTCCTCAAGGCAATCATTTTATTCCTCCCCATCAATATTTTGCAGACAGTAAATGGCCCCTCGGTGAATGATAGCCTGCTGGTTCCAGAATCCTTGTGCAATGGGGAGGTTCTTGGCATTAACATACTTAATTGTGTAGTCATTCTCAGGAGTACTCTCAAGTACGAAGCTCATCTTAGAGTTTTCATTCTGACTCTCTTCGTTATAGCCGCCGAATATGAACACTTGAGAACTATTGAGGGTCGCCCATCCTGAACAGCTGATCAAACCGAATTCTCCCTTCACATTCTCGATGGCAGGATCTACTTCTCCCCAGAATTTGCTGTGGTATTGTACACTTCAATATGGTCGTTGTTTTCTCCTGATGCAAACACTCCACCCATTTTAATCAGATTGTCCTGAATGTAGCATAAAGTTGAGTTCGTAGTAGGATACTTGCATGAGCTCAGTGCTTTAACTTCTTTGGTTTGAGGATTGAACACTTCCATTTTCTTCAGTATTTAGTCATTTTCAGTCATCCCACCTACTATGTAGATGAGTTTCTTGTGGCAGGCTATTGAATGGCTAGACCTTCCAAGTTGAAGGGCTGCCACATTCCTCAATGATTTGTTGATCGGATCGAATTGGTATATGTTCCTGCTCTTGGTCATGGTGTCGATAAAGGTCCCACCAATCAGGAAGACATTCCCGTCCTCAGTGGCTATGGTTCTATGGAAGGAGGGTATCTTGAAGTCGATGTTCAGTGGGATCACATCCCACTCTGCCTTCCCGGTATCGATGGTCTTGTTGATGACGGCAATATGCAGGCATGACTTGGCAACTTCAAAGAAATGCAGGAAGGGTTCTCCACTATAGAAGTTGTCGGCCTCAATCCTGAGTGATGCCTGATTCATCAGTCTGTCTGCTGACAATGGAGGAGGATTGACGATATAGTCTCCCTCGATGGCGTTCTGGGAGAACCCTATTTCTTCCTCGGTTTGGGGCTTATTGTAGTATCTTGAGTTCGTGTTGGACCGGATATGGTTAGACAGGTTGGTTCCTAGTGCTCTGCTCTGGTTGGCACTGATCTGTCCCATTTTGCTGGTGTTCCTGATTCCGACTAGTGAGTTCAGACTGTGCCTGAATGCCTCTCTCTTGTGTGGGTCTGTCTCCAACCTGACATCGAACTTGAGTTAGTTCTGTAGTGTCCTGATCTGGTGCTTGAAGTGGTGCAGCATATTGGGGTAGTCAATGGAGTTGGCTTTCTTCATTGCCCTCACTGTCTCATTGGTATTGAACAGGTTCTGATTGAGCAGTTTGAGTTCCTGGGTGGCCTGGAGTATCTCTGCTCTGAGGGTGTCCATTTTGGCCCTGATGGCTGCCCCCTTCTCTGCTTCCTTCCTGATTTCGGATTCTTTCTCTTTGAAATAGCTGTTAATCTAGATGATGAGTGACCGTTTGACCTCCTCCAACTCCCTCAGCACTACCTATGTCTGATGCGTGTACATTCAGCAGTGTATTCCTCCGATGACTTGAACTTCAAGAATGCATGCCCGTCGGTCTCCCTTTCAAGTTCTGTGACTGTTTCGTTGATGCGATGGGATGTCCTCTTGACACAGGTCTTGATGGATTCAATCTGACTCAATGAACAGGTACAGGATGGTTGGCATGCTGGTGAGAGTGCACTTACACACATTCCGGGCACAGGAACCTCAGGCATATCCTCTCAGTACAGAAGTTTAGTTATGGGTTCCTTAGAGTGTTCAGGACATGGAATGTAGTGCTTGAAATAGGTCTCCATGTTCTCCAGAGTGAAGGTCTGCTTGTTTATCATCGTTATGGAATCTAGGGGTTTCCGGTTATTATTATGATTGTTAACTTAACAATGAACACTGGGGTGATATAGGTGATTATCATGTTCCCTATTATCACTGTTGCTCATATATAAGTCGTATAATATAGCAATGCCTGGAGAGATGAAGGAGGAACTGCTGGTGCACTATGACAACCACAGCAGGAGGAAGTGGTGGCAGAAGGTGCTCCGACGACGCATCCCCTACTCCTAGCTGAAGGATAGGAGCATAGTCTCCAACATCCCTGACTAGGAGCTGTCCGACAATACTATCGTCACTGCCAAGTACCACCTGGCATCATTCCTGTTCTTCAACCTATTCGAGCAGTTCACCAAACCCTCCAATGGTACCATCACCCTCATGTAGTGTACTTCCTGCTCATCGGCATCCTGCAGATGATCCCCCAGATCAGTGTATCGGAGGGCAAACCCACCATGTTCTTCCCTCTAGCCATTGTGGTCGTGGTCTCCATGGTCAAAGACTTTGTGGAGGACTGGAAGAGACACCTAAGTGACAAGAAGGAAAACTCAGCAGAAGTAGAAGTCCTCAGTGAACCAGGGTTCGTCAAGAGGAAGTGCCAGAGTATCAGAGTAGGGGAGATAGTCAAGATATACAAGGACTAGTACTTCCCAAGTGACTTCCTGCTGCTCAAACACGGCACCGAGGGCAAAACAGCATTCATAGAAACCAAGAACCTAGATGGTGAGACCAACCTCAAACTGAAGAAGGTGCCCGATAGTCTCCGGTTCCTGAGCGAAGAGCCTGACCTGGAGATGTCCAACCTGTCCATTGAACTGGCATACGAGAAACCCAACCCCTTCCTGACCACCTTCAATGGCAACTTCAAAATGGGAGAGGTAGATGATATAGAACTTAGAAAAAATACAACCTGGAGCCTAATAACATTGTCCTCCGAGGGTGTTCTCTGAAGATCAACTCCTATGCGATCGGTCTGTGCGTGTACGATTGCTTATGGTATTCTGCTGGCTGTGAACTATGAGAATTTGGGTTACTTGGGCGAGAGTCCTAATTTTTTTTTGGATTCGATGTACACCTGGGGTAGTTGGTTCATCAATTTCTCTAATTTCATTCCTATCAGTTTGCTGGTGACAGTGGAGTTGGTGAGGTTCGGGCAGGGCAAGATGCTGGGCTAGGACTAGGAATGCGTGGCACAGGGGAGACCTGCCTAGGTGCAGACCAGCAGTGTTAATGAGGAATTGGGTCAAATTGAGTATGTGCTATCGGACAAGACAGGTACCCTCACTCAGAACAAGATGGACTTCAAGTGCCTGTACGTTGAAGGGCAGAGCTATGGAGACTATCAACAGAGAGAGGTACCACCACCATCAGCAAGATCATCAACAGTGAAGGGGACTCACAGGCAGAAGACATATACCCAGATATAGTCAACCTGTCAGACTACGAAGACAACATGAACAACAGGGAAGCACTCACCAAAGAAGAACACACAGACAGAAGGATACTAGACGAAGATATCATGAAGAGGGTACAGGCAGCATTCCCCAATGTCGATGTACCCACCCATCACAAGGCCAGACTAACAGCACAGTTACAAGATGAAATACAAGAGGGAACCAGGGCAGAGAAGGTCAAGGATAAGTACAACCAAACACCCATCAGTAAGGCACTATTGCACCTAGCACTGTGCCACAATGCCATATGCGAGGGGAGTTCATACACATCCTCATCACCTGATGAAATAGCACTGGTCAACTTCGCCAAGTTCATGGGCTATGCATACAAAGGGAAGAACGACGACAATCTGTTAGAAGTGGAAGTAACACCAGTCAAGGGAGAAACAGAGAGAGTCAAGTTCAGGTTATTGCACATCCTGGAGTTTAGTTCGGAGAGGAAGAGGATGAGTGTCATCCTGGAGAACTTGGAAACGAGGGAGATCCTTCTGCTGTGCAAGGGTGCCGATGATGTGATACTGCAGAGAGTGTCCAACCCAGATCGAGAAATCAGGGAGATGACGGAGCAACTGGTCAGATATGCCTGTGAGGGATTGAGGACTCTGGTGCTGGCCGAGAAGGTGATCCCCCATCAAGAGTATGAAGAATGGAACACCCAGTACGAAAAGACCATCACTGAACTGGGAGCAGACAGGCTGGAAAAACTGTTCTCAATGCAGAGTTAACTGGAGAGGGGATGCAACTGGTGGGAGCGACTGCCATTGAAGATAAGCTGCAACCGAGGGTCAAGGAAACCATCCAGGAACTCAGACAGGCAGGCATGAAGGTCTGGATGCTGACAGGAGATAAGAAGGAAACAGCCATATCGATAGGGTACTCATGCGGACTCATCGATCCCACCTCATAGAAGATCACCCTCGACTGCGAGGCAGAGCATGCTGCCAACCTCATCAACAATGTTGAGGAAATGATGCACCTGATTAAAAACAAGAAGGTGACTATAGTCTCCGGAGACCTCATCAAAAGGATAGACGAAGGAACCCTATAGAAACTGTCCAGGCTGCTCAAGGAGTCAACCAGTGTCATCTGTTGCCGGGTGTCCCCCAAGGACAAGGAATGGCTGACCAAGATAGTCAGGGACTGGGGAACCACACTGTCCATCGGAGACGGTGCCAATGATGTTAACATGATCAATGCTGCACACGTGGGTGTCGGTGTCAGGGGCATCGAGGGCAGCCAGGCAGCCAGAGCAGCAGACTTTGTGGTATCTGAGTTCCGGATACTCAGCAGGCTGATCACTTACCATGGTCTCAACTTCTACCACCGTAATGCCAATGTCTGCCTTTACATCCTTTACAAGAATATCCTGGTGACTCTTCCCATTCTGTGCTATGGTCCGTTGTCGATGGAGTCAGCCACCTACATCTATGAGACCTGGATTTTCCAGTTCTACAATGTGCTCTATACCAGTCTGCCCATCATCTTGTTCGGGCTGAGGGACACTAAGTACACTGCTAGCAGGGCTATTGCCAGCTATTATGAGGGGCAGAGATCCCTATACTTCAATAGGCGTATTTTGGGTAGGCAGTTGTTGTCTTCCCTGATCCTGATAATGTTCTTGGTGATGGTGACGTACTATGGTACTGAGTGGACTATTTCTCCCCATGGGTACATGATCTACGAGGAGTGGTCAGGGATGCTGATATTCAGTGTGATCATCATCACCATCAACATCAGGATAGTGACCATGTCGAACCAGATGTCCATCCTCCAGGGGTGCCTCATCCTGTTCGGAGTAGTCAGTTACTACTTCACCTACTTCCTCATTGAAATACTGCTGTACACCGACATCAAGAACTCCCTCAACCACCAGGTGTCATCTCCCTTCTACTGGCTATACGTACTCAACCATTAATACAGATTGCCCTATTCACAGTTTTACTAGAAGGCTACGAATACACTGTCGTCACCTACACCAACCTCAGACCTCTCATCAAGAAATAAGCACGATAAGTTGAAATAGAAATGCAGGAGAAAGATAAAGGGGAAAAAGAACAGGAAGCACCCATCCAGCCACAGGAGAAAATGGGAGGAGGGTACGCATTCGCAGAAGACGAACAGAGATCCCTACACTTCATCTGATCTACATATCAATGCCATATTGATGTCAATGTTCTGAATGTTCCGAATGTTCTGAATGTTCTGATTCCGTTGTTCCTTCTTGATTGTTCGTTATCGAACCTTCAGTGCTAATAATGTTCTGTGATGGTGCCATTAACTATATATATTGAGGATGGACACTCAATAAAGTGAGATATCGGTGCACGTGGAGACTGAGCCAGCTGAGCTGAGTTACCTGTCTACTCGACGGTCCAAGTCCATATCGGTGAGTGGCCAGCCTCGCAGCAACTTTAAGGGCATAACTCTGAAGGAATATTTCCGATGCTATCAGGTGGGTGATACGATGCCGGTTGGTGACCTGAATTCCATATCTGAGGATTCACAGGAAGCACACACTCCTGCATTCGGGAAGGGAGCACCGGAAGCACAGCCCAGCAAGAGACACAAGCTGCACAACCACCACAACCTCAAAATTAAAACAGAGTCACATATGGACGATGAGTAACCATAGAGATAGTCTAGACTCAACCACATCTACCATGATCCATTTGCACAGGACCCTCAACCCATATCAGTCCTCAACCGCAAGTACAAACTACCTGAAATGACCGAAAAAGCACAACTACTCAATCTGAACAACATGAACAACAACATCAACATCAAGACCATAGCACACCCCAGTCTCGGGCAGTCACTCATGAATGACAGGCCACACCCATATCTACAGTCGAACATTCACCCCATACATTCAATAAAACCCAAAAAGGATGCCAAAAAGAGTAAAGGAACATCCATAAACAACAGCCATAAAGCATCCACAGTCAACAGATCAACCATCACGTCCTTCTATCAGCCAGACAAGAAGAACATACTGCCTAAAGTCAAAAACAGAAAGGTAAGCAAGGACCCCAAGGTGAAGGCCAGGTCCATTGAGAAACCCAAAGGATTGCACCCGTTCCAGTACGAATATGGGGTGAAACCTTGAATGTAATATTGATCAACATCGAGTCTACTTATAAATGTATTTGAGAAGTTCTTGTGCCGATCTTCCTGGTCCCTTGGCTATGAATATATTTTATTGATATTCATAATATTCGTAATTCAAAATGGACTTCAGCGTGATTCTGGATGGAGTGTACTCTTCCTTGAACGAGGTGAGGGTGAACCCTCGGGATGCAGTGCACACCTACTCCGGTCTGCAGCGATACTACAATGGTACCATATATAAGGACCGGGTTAAAACCAGGGAGGGAGTGAAGGCGTTGCGAAACCTGTTAGATCAGTTGTACTTGAGGGGAGGAGGTCTGTCTAATGGTCTGAAATGGTCCTTTGCTCTCCACATGGCTGCAGATGAGCAGGCCAGTAAGCTAGGGTAGCTGGGTCTAGTGACAACATAGGGCAATTAGGCTCACGTACCCCTCCCTGACCGATGCAAGAAGTATGCCATGATCAGGGGCAGACTCAGTGAAGTCTATGAGTTTGGAGGCAGGACACCCCAGGAAGTCCTAGAGTGGCTGCTCATTGATGACGGGCTAGTCAGCAGGAAGAGGAGGAACACACTCCTCGATCCGATCTATAAACACATCGGAATTGGGAGCTGCTTCCATGAAACACAAGGGACAGTCACTGTCATCATCCTAGCAGAAGACATCGTATCACTCGGTACCCATCATGATAACGCAAGTGGCACCAGAAAAAGATGGGAAGTACAAAATGAGGGAACCCTTCCTGCAAGGCAAGGAAACTCACTACAACATCAACGAAGAAATAGTTGTCAACAGCATCGATGAACTCATACCCAGCAGATAACAGAATGTGTCAGTCAGAAATGCAGGCAGGAGCAGGTTCGCCAACTCACAAATCCACGAAAGCAGGTACGAAGAGAACGAACAGTCACCAGAGTTTAAAAGAGTCAACTCTAGAGAAGAAATAGGGCAGCATGATGGGCAATTCAACCAGTACGAATACTACAAGAAAGACAACAGCCAAGGATTCATCATGGACAACACCCCACAGCCTAGCTCATCAAGACCCCAAGAAAACTACAATCAGCAGTACCAGTAGCCAATAAGTCCTCAGAAGAAGAAAGATGAATCCAGCTGTGAGATTATGTGAGCATTGACTGTTTTTGTTCCTTAAGCAGCTTCGAATAAACTACGATTAAAATTAAAATATTCGTTCTAATTTAGCGATGACATCAGTGCAACAAAGGAAGGAACAAAGGTACTCTCCAAATACCCTTCCACTGCCCATAATGATGCTCTCAGGTGGTGTGGCAGCATCTGTGGCTGAAGTACCTTCTGATAGATTTAGGTCATAACCATTCCATTGGATACCGCCAAGGTTCGATTGCAGGTGCAAGGCGATGGTGGTCAATACAAGGGGATGTTTGACTGCATCAAGACCATAATTACTGATGAAGGACCTAAGTCTCTGTACAAGGGACTGAATGCCGGACTACAAAGGCAAATGGTGTTCGCCAGTTTACGAATCGGTCTCTATGAACCAGTCAAACGATTCTATGTTGGAGAGAACCACCAAGGACCCATATCCATCTTCACAAGGATTGCTGCAGCACTAACTACAGGATGCTTCGGTATTATGGTGGCAAACCCTACTGACGTGGTCAAGATTCGGTTCCAAGGAGAAGGCAAGAAACCGGAACACGAAAGGAGGTACAAGACAGTCTCCCAGGCATATGTCAAGATAGTCAAAGAGGAAGGGTATGCTTAGAGGTATATAGGCTCAAGGGGCTCTGGACAGGTGTTGGTCCTAACATCATCAGGAACTCAATCATCAATGCTGCTGAAATTGCCACATTCGACCAGGTCAAGGATATGATCGTGAGTCGGAATCTCATGAAGGACGATATCCCCTGCCATCTGTTAAGCTCAGGGATTGCTGGATTCATGGCCTGTGTCATCGGTTCCCCCCTCGATGTGCTCAAAACCAGAATCATGAATGCCAAACCCGGTCAGTACTCAGGTGTCTTGGATTGCGTCATCAAGACATTCAAGGAAGGACCACTCACCTTCTACAACGGACTCCAGGCGAATGCAAACCGAATCATTTCATGGAACGTCATTATGTTCGTCACTCTGCAGCAAATCAGAAAGCACACCTACAACCAATTCTACAAGGACAGTTAATGATCACACTGCTCGTATTAAATACTGAATGGAGTTGGAATATTAGATATCGATCGGTGATCAAAATGCCTCAAATTAATCAATACTCTTGTTCCAATTCCTGGTCCATGATCACAGACATCTCTGCATCTAACTCCTTCTCTAGATCTTTGACTGGTTTGGATTTCATGTCTGACTCTAGTTTCGGGAGAACAATTTGGGACTTTGGTTGCACCTTAGACTTGCTTGCATTCAGGATTTCCATTTTGATACTCTTTTCTAGGTCTCCTCTGAAGTAGTCTTCTACATCAAGAGCAGGGTTATCAAAATCATCGCAATCGTAGAATTCGATAGTCTTCATATGCTCCCGTTGCCGTGATGGCCGCTTCGTAGTTGTAGCAGTTGCAGATTACCTTCTCACCTTGGGCTTTTCCTATTCCTTTTCAGGTTTGATTTTACTGGAGAAAAGAGGCTTCGAGTTGGAAAGGGGTTTCTGCTTTAGAGTTTGCTTCGGTTTGAGAGGTTTCAGTTTGTTATTGGGATTGAACATCGTTACCTAACACAATATAATTTCTATAAGGACCCCTAATGATTGAAATAAAGACAGGCACTTTTACTGTGAACCATTATTTTAGGAAATCAACATGATGAGTTTGTTTGTAATCTATGGGAGCTGTTAACTTTGATTTTAATCGGAAGTTGTGTAGTTTTCTAGCCAGGCATATATAACCGACCTATGTTCAGGAGACTACAGGAGGGTGGGAGCACCCAGAGAGTGTACTCGAATGCCTATACTGACCGGAAGAAACTCAGCAGTAATAAGGCCAAGGTCACCAACACCTACTCACTGCAGCACTGTCTGAAGAGGAACTCGGAGCCCATGAGCTACGATATCATCACAACACCAGAATATGTCTATCAGGGGCAGTGGGTGAAGAGGGACAAGCATGGAGAAGGGGCCATGCTCACCAGGAAAGGTACACTCATATTTGGACACTGGAAGAGGAACACACTAGAGGGAAGGGCACTGGTGTACCTACCATTCGGAGCCATGGCAACAGTATGCATGCGAGACGGAAAACTCAATGGCTGGACCATAGTCAACTACAGGAACAAAGTACTCATATGCACACTCTACTTCGAAGACAAAATAGACGGAGAAAGACTCATCTACGAACAAAGCGAAGAACTATGGGTAGCATCCAAATACGGAAAAGAGGGCAACGACTTCCAACAAATCACACACGTCGAAAGGGAAACATGGCACAGCTGCCCAGCTTCATCAGAGAAACATAACTGGAGAACCTATTGAGGTGCTTCCTAGAGGATCTCACATTCTCAGCCTTAGGATTCAATCGCATCGGCACCCTAGATATCGGTTTCGATATGATATACATCGGCTATGTCAACGAAAACGAAGATAAACCCAAGAACTTGGGACTAATTCTGTCCTAATCTGATTCGTTCTTGGGTAATTTTGATGAGGGTGTGCTCGATGGCTATGGCCGGATACTGTTTGCCAATGGAGATATCTATCATGGTGATGTCAGTATGGGTATGTTTGAGGGATATGGGTTCCTCTATCAGACTGAACCCAACTCGACTATCGTCGGAGAGGCCATCGGGAATGAGTTTGTCAACGTCGTCTAGGAATCTAAAGGCTATGTTGCATTTGATATCTAGCCACAAATTGGGAGACCATTCAAGCAGGACTTCTCGGGCATCAGGGGCAAGAGTCTCACAGAGTTATCAGAGTTCCTGGAAAAGTACTACTACCTCTACTGCATTGAGACTAAGCAGAGGGAACTGTTCGACCTGTCCAATGCGGAACTAAAGGGCAACTCAGATTATGAAGGAAGGGAGGAAGATATCGCCAGCAAACACAATTCACCAAAACTCAAACCATTGACTCCTCTAATTGAAGGAGGGAAAATGCCCCATATTTGGATCGATAACTAAGATGGTTAGTCTGAGGAAGTAGAACCATTAGAACTAGGATCACCAAAAAAGGCAATGCAGGCTAAGTGCGGATTCAACCTCAATCTCGAAAGAGTGTATTCGATGAAGAAAAAGAAATCCGGGTACAATACAGGCAACTTCGAGTCAATAGCAGTCAAGGAGAACCAAGTACAAACAGAAATGGAGAAATACAACAAGAATGTCCCCAATACTAGCCATCCTACAGGACTTATGAAGAAACCTGAACTAAGCAGCCCATCAAGAAGTCTAGACTCAGGACAAGTTACATTCAGAACATCAGATAAAAAGGAAGAAGACTTCGAAAAAGTTAAAGCAGACCTGAAGAAGAATGCCAAGCCAAAGAACAAAGAGGTTAGAATCATGAATGTAACACCACCAGTCTTCGAACCAGAACAGAAGGTGTTCGATAGGGCAGTTAGTAAAGGATCCTTGAAGAGTGGGAGTGAGATATCCAACAACATGTCCATCAAAGTAGAGTCACTGTTGAAGAAAACTAAATCTAAACGAAAGAGAATATTCGAGTGAACTGCCACAAAAATTTATGTATATCAAGTTCTCATTTTTTACTCGAACGTCTTCCGAATTTGTTTTATCATAGCTCCTGTCTATCTGAGTCTCTCCCGTCCATTTGGCATTAACTGAGTTTGCTTTCTTAAAGTTGGGAACTATAGCATCTTCTTATTGTTATTTCTGGGTGGATTTAGACTGCCTTTGCTCTTAATGTAATCTAGGTTGTATCTATCAATAGGCCTCAACTATTCTTTATCCAGTGATATCTCTAGTACTTAATTGCTCTCCGTACTGGGTTTATTCTCAGATTGCTCTGTCTTCATCCATTCAATTTAATTCTTGGCAATGAGGAAGTTCTTGAGATTCTCGCTCTTTATGATGATTTTGGAATCTTTTGTTTCTTTCTCGAAGAGGTGTTCGGTTTTCAGCCTCCTTCCATGTTTAGACTTTGTCGTGAGATTGTAGCTGTGTTTCTTGTCTGTGGTCATTGAGTCTGGGGACCTTGACCCTACTTCTGTTAGTCTTCTCTCCTTCTCTTGCTCCCTGATTTTCAAATACTCTTCCTTGGAGACACTCCTTTCATTAATGTTTTTCCTCATCTAATAGACACTGAGAGTTCTAGCCTTGGCTTCGAGGGTCTTCTTGTTATGGGTGACTTTGATTCCTTCAGGTATCTGTGCCTTATCGAACAGGTTGCTCAGTTCACTGAAAGTGATTGGTTCTGGTACTGGTTCATTTTTCTTCTTTCTGGGTGCTTTCTCCTTGATGACTGGTTGGACTTTGAGCGTCATGGGTGGTTTATAATTAGTCTTCCTTACGTTGGATAGTTCTCCCTTTTCGATATCATCGTTGGCACTTCCCGATATCTTCCTTTTGATCAGGTTGGGTTTGACCTGCTCTTCCATTTTGGACAGGCTGCCATCATATTCATAGTAGTACTTTTAATCTTCTTTCCTGGTTCTTTGGATTGTTCTTCTCTTTATTTCTTCCCTTTTTTCTTCTTCCTCGATGATCTTGACCCTGAGGACATCGATGTGTTTGTTGATATCCCTTTCTTCCTCATTTTCTTCTATTTGGACTGTTTCAGTTGGGATGCAATGTTCGCTCTTTTCAGTTCTGTGTGTTCTATCGTAGCTCCTGAGGTTGTTTCCTGCTTGACTGCTGGGTGACCTCAGGTGGCTGTTGAACACTAGGCTCTTCTTGGACTCTGTTTTGGATGTCCTCCTATCCCTGACTATGCTGTGATTCCTCTCTCTGCTTCTCTGGTCCTCGACCTCTTCAACGTAGGATGGCATTAAGTTATCTATTTATAGGGGTACTGACTGGTTATCCTATTTTATATAGAGACGAGAATGTGGGTTGGAGTATAACTGCCTCCCTAGTTCGTTGACGATGGTTGTGACCTTGTCTGATGACACTGTGCCCATATTT
>JALQPE010001345.1:0-12673 GCA_030407315.1 Asparagopsis taxiformis | reverse complement strand
TCGAACGCGATGGCCGCACCGTACTCGACGATCGGTTGCCCCGCCTCGTCGACGAACGTCAACGGCCATGGACTGCACCAGTCGAAGGGGCGACGAGCCGCGAATCCACGCGCCCACGAATGACGAGATCGCCCGACGCCGGCAACGACGTGATCCGAAACGACTGCTCCAGCCCCTCGGTCCGCACGTCGTAGATCTCCGTAACGGCGCCGAAGCGGTACTACTCGTAACGGAACTCCTCTTGCGCGGTCTCGGGCTCGCGCCCCCGGCCGCAGCATTTGGACGCCTCCGACCGTCACCGCGGCGGTCGTCAACGCGAACGACTGATTGCTCGGATAATCACGGCCGAGGTAGGGCACGAACGACATGCCGTCGTGGAACGACGCCTTGTAACTCCCACCCGCCGACCAGGTGCCGTAGGCGAGGCCTTCGTCGGCCAAGGCCGTGGAATGGGCAGGCGTTGTGGGGCGAGCTGCGCGCGGGCTCCAGCGACCCGCTCTGGGCGAGTGCCGGCACAACGAGAAGAACGGCGGCTGCGAGGCCGCCGAGACAACAGGACTGCGATTTGTCATGGCTTCATCGATCTCGAAAGATCGCTCCGCGCAGCCAGCGAGACGGCCCCCGATTCCGTTCTCGGCTTTTTGCGGAAACTGCACGTTCCGCCTCTCTCTCGACCCTGCGTAGCATCCGCGCTGCCCGATGCCGACGTTCCAACAGCTCATCCTCGACTGCAGTCCTACTGGAACGAGCAGGGTTGCGCGCTGCTCCAGCCCTACGACATGGAGGTCGGAGCGGGCACGAGCCCACACCGCGACGTTCTTGCGTGCCATCGGCCCCGAGCCGTGGCGCGCGGCCTACGTGCAGCCGAGTCGCCGCCCCAAGGACGGGCGCTACGGCGACAACCCGAATCGCCTGCAGCACTACTACCAGTATCAGGTCGTTCTAAAGCCGTCGCCGGCGAACATCATGGACCTGTATCTCGGGTCGCTGCGCGCGATTGGCCTCGATCTCGAGCAAAACGACGTGCGCTTCGTCGAGGACGACTGGGAGACCCGACGCTCGGCTGCTGGGCCTGGGTTGGGAGGTCTGGCTCAACGGCATGGAGTGACCCAGTTCACCTACTTCCAGCAGGTCGGCGGCATCGACTGCAAACCGATCACGGGTGAGATCACCTACGGCCTCGAACGCCTCTGCATGTATCTGCAGAACGTCGAGAACGTCTACGACCTCGAGTTCGCCAAGGGCATCAAGTACGGCGACGTGTTCCACCAGAACGAGGTCGAACAGAGCACCTACAACTTCGAACACAGCGACGTCGACTTTCTGCTGTCGGCGTTCGACGCCTACGAACGGCAATCGCAGCACTCATGGAGCAGCAGCTCGCGCTGCCCGCCTACGAACGCCTGCTCGAGGCCGGCCACACGTTCAACCTGCTCGATGCCCGCGGCGCGATCAGCGTGACCGAACGCGCCGCCTACATCGGGCGCATCCGCAACCTCGCGCGCGCCGTCGCGCAGAGTTACACTGGAGAGCCGCGCTCGACTCGGCTCCCGATGGCCCCCGAGGACTGGGCCAAGGAGACGGAGGCGAAGCTGCAGGCCGCGCAGGAGAAGGCCGAAGAAGCCAAGAAGGACGCTGCGAAAAAGCAGAAGCAGAAGAGCGGCGCCTGACGCGCAGCCGCGGCGAGCCACCGGTTTGACGCCGGAACAGCCACCGCCTACCCTCGCCGTTGCCGACCGACCACAACCGGGCGGCCCCTGCCTTTCCACCGCCCGCTCGAAGTCCCTCGAACAGGAAGAAGGCAGACATGCGTATCCTCGCTGGCGCACTCAGCGCTCCGTTGCTCATTGGCGCGCTCGTCGCGCAGAACCCGGCGCTGACCCCGACCGCCGACCTCACGCTCGACACCGACCCGGTCCAGGGTCGTTTCGCATACTCCCGCATCGCGATCCCGGCCGGGTGCGCGTGACCTTCATCGGCAGCTACGCGGTCCAGCTGCGCTGCGACGGCGACGCCGACATCGACGGCATCCTCGACGTCAGCGCGCGCGGCCCCGCCATCAACGGGCCGGGGGCCGTCAGCACGGGCCTCGGCTATAGCGGCCAACGGTCAACAACTACCCCAACAGCTTCTGGTGCGGCCAGAGCACGGCGTCGGGCGGCGGCCGGCACGCGGGAGTCTACGGCGCCGCCCTGCCGTTCGACCTCGCGGGCGGTAGCCCGGGCGGCTCCACATGTTCTGGGACGAACCGTTCCTCGGCACATGCATCCTCACCAGCTTTGCCAACGGCGGCGGCGGGCGGCGGCACGCTCGTACTCGAAGCGAACGGTAGCCTGACCGTGCGCGGCCAGGTGCTCGCCAACGGCGCACTCGGCGAGTTTCGGTGCCGGCCCCGGCTCCGGCGGCTCGATCCTGCTGCGCGGGATCGGCGGACTCACGATCGCCGCGTCCGGCAATGTCGAGGCGCGCGCTCCCCAATCGAACAACCCGATCAACCAGGGCATCATCCGGCTCGACGCGTACGCTGCGCTGCCGACCGTGCTCGGCACCGTGAGCCCGACGCCGTTCTCGCTCGAGCAACCGGCGCTGCGGGAGACGATCTCGGCGACCTCGGCGGCGCGTGGCAGCTCGAGATCGCCGCCCCGCGCGGTGATGGCGTCTTCCTCGCCGCCTCGTTCCAGCCGGGCAGCTACACCGGCCGTTCGGCACCGTCGGCATCGACGTGTTCAACGCGATCAGCTTTCGCTGTCGTCACGACGCCCCAGTCGCACGATCCGCTCGGATACTTCCAACTGGCAATCCCGTTCGTCCCGAGCCTGCTCGGACTCGAACTGTGGACCGCGGGGCTCAACTTCTACACCGTGCACCCGCCGCGCTACACCAACACGACCTATTCGATCGTGCGGTAGCGCCACGAGACGAACCCGCATCGTCGCGACAGGATCGCGCTCGGATCGGCCACTAATTGCCGACCGCCCCTTGCCCGGACCAATCCGCTGACGGGGTGGCATTCGCGGATTGGTTGGCATTGGGGCTCTCGCCCGCCTTCAATGCCGCGGCTACCCCGACCGCTGGATCAACGTATGTCAGAAGGAAAAGCACCAGGTGGGCTGATCGCGCTCGCCGTTTTGAACTTCATATTCGCAGCCAACAACGCCCTCGGCGCTGTGGGCAACGTCGGCATCGGCGCTCTCGCCGCCTCGGACGCCGAGGCGCCCGAACCGTTCGACGAAATGATCCGACTGCTGCGGGAGAACGAACTCGCCGGGATCTTGATCGTCCTCGGGGTCGCCACCGGCATCCTCGCGATTCTGCAGATCGTGTCCGGCATCGGCTACATTAAGCAGAAGCGCGGCATGGGTTGGAAGTGTGGCAACCTCTACGCGATCGGCTCGATCCTGCTGACCGTGGTGCCGTCGTTCGCGTTCGAGATGCCGCAACAGGAGGGGATGCCCGACGGCTTCCAGCTGCTGACGCTGATCTTCGTGATCTACCCGCTCCTGACGCTGATCCTGCTGAACACGACGTTCAAGCACGACTTCGTCAAGTGACTCGAACCCACGCAACCGAACCGGCATGAATCGTCGCCAGACGCTGCTGATCGCAAAGTACTCGACGCGCTACTCCGTGCGCGGCGGCATCGGCCTGATCTTCTGCTGCTGTCGCTCACGTTCGGCCTCGTCGCCGCCCATGCGATGCTCCAGCCCGTCGAAATGGCGGTGAAGGAGATCACGAAGGACAACCCCGAAGCCGACAAGCAAGAGATCACCGAGCTCGTCCTCGATGAGATGGTGCGGTTGTCAAACCGGTCGTCAGTTGGATGGTCTCGGACAGTAACGACGCCGACGACGTCGAGGCGAAGCGCTCCGCCGACGATTGGGCCGGCTATCTGCTCGAAGAACAGCCGGCCGTGCTGTCCGCGATCTTCCTGATCCTGCTGTTCGGGTGGCCGTTCCTGATCGCATTCGGTGCCTTCGACATCTACGCGGGCGATATCGGGTCACGACAACTGAGGTATCAGCTGCTACGCGTCGATCGCGGCAGCATCTTCATGGGGCGACTGCTCGGCATCCTCACGACGTTCGCGCTCGTATTGATGCTGCTCGGGCTCACCGTCGTCTGCTACATGGGCGCCAAGCTGCCGATGTACACGTGGGGCTCGCTCTTCGCCTGGGCCGCGCAGGGCATCGCGGCGATCCTCTGGGTGTCGCTGCCCTACGTCGCGCTCTGCGCGTGGATCTCGGCGTCGTTCGGCAGCTCGTTCGGCTCGCTGACGATCTGCTCGCTGGTCATCGGTGGCGTGCCGCTGTTCGCAACGATCGGAAGGCTCACGCACGAAGCCGCTGGCTACCTGCTGTATGTGCTGCCCTGGGGCTTCCAGACCAAACTGCTGCACCACGACTGGTCGCAGGTCGCGCTCGCTGGCGGCCTGTGTCTCGGGCAGGCGGCGCTCTTCACCTGGCTCGGCTACCGCAAGTTCACGAGGCGCGACCTGTGACCGCTACTCCTCCCCCTGCCGTCGGACCCGTCCACGCCGCCGCCGCCGCCCGCGAGCGCCGGCATCGCCGCGATCCGCGTCCAGAACATCAGCAGTCGTTCGGCAACAACAAGGCGCTCGACGACGTCAGCTTCGACGTCCCGACCGGGTCGATCTCGGCCTGCTCGGCCCCAACGGCGCCGGCAAGACCACGCTGTTCTCGATCGCCGCGGGCTTCCTGCGCGCGGACGCGGGCCAGCTCCGCGTGCTCGACATCGACATCGATCACGTCTACCAGCTCCAGGGCCGAATGACGATCCTGCCGCAGGACGCGTCGTTCCAGAAGAACGTGCCGCTGCTCGAGCAGCTGATGTTCTTCCGCCGCCTCGAGGGCAGCGACCTGCCAAGGCCAAACAGGAAGTGCTCGAGGCACTCGAGAAGGTCGGCCTCGCCGAGTACCAGCAGCGCGGCGTGCACGCGCTGTCGCACGGCATGCTGAAGCGCCTCGGCATCGCGCAGGCGTTCCTCGGCGACCCCGAGGTCATCCTGCTCGACGAACCAACCGCTGGCCTCGACCCGCAGAACGCGCGCCAGATCCGCGACCTCGTGCTGGACCTGCAGAAGTCCAAGAACGTCACGACCGTCGTCAGTTCGCACAACCTGGCCGAGATCCAGGAGCTCTGCGACCACGTCGCGATCCTCGACCACGGCAAGGTCCGGGCCTGCGGGCCGGTCGAGGAAATCACACGCAGCAGCCTGATGATCGAGCTGACCACGTCCCGGCCGCTGCTGCCGGCCGATTGCGCCGCGATCATGGACATCGCCGGGATCACGGCCATCGACGACCGCGGTCCGACGCGCTACACGACGCGGCTGTCGCTGCCCGAGGACCGCTCGGCCGACGAGGTGCTCAACGAGGTGCTCCGCACCCTCATGGACCGCGACATCACGCCGCGCGGGGTCTCACAGGGCAACAGCCTCGAAGAGTTCTTCCTGTCGGTGACTGGCAGCAACTCGACGGATAGCGTGGTCGACGAATGACCCCGCCGGCCACGACTGCCGGCCTCGCACCGACCGCCAGCCAGCCGTGACCACGCCGAACCTGCTCGTCGAACTCTTCGTCGAAGAACTGCCGCCCAAAGCCCTCGAGAAGCTCGGCGCCGCGTTCGCGCGCGGCATCGCCGACCATCTGCGAGGCGCCGACCTCATCACGACGAACAGCGCCGTCACGTCGTTCGCGACCCCGCGACGACTCGCGGTCCACATCACTGACGTCGCCGCGCAGGCGCCGGACCGCGCCGTCGAGCAGAAGCTCGTGCCCGTCGCGATCGGCCTCGACGCCGACGGCAACGCAACGCCAGTGCTGAAGAAGAAGCTCGCGGCAATCGGCGCCGACGAATCCGTCGTGCCCACGCTGCGCCAGGCCAGCGACGGCAAGAAGGACACCGCTCTGGCTCGATCGCACCGAGTCCGGCGCGACGCTGCAGGTCGGCCTGCAAGCCGCGCTCGACGAAGCGATCGGCAAGCTGCCGATCCCCAAAGTCATGACCTACCAGCAGGCGGACGGCTGGACCGACGTCAAGTTCGTGCGACCCGCGCATCGCCTCGTCGCACTGCACGGTGACGACATCGTCGGAGTCACGGCGCTCAGCATGAGTGCCGGCCGCACGACCCAGGGCCATCGCTTCGAAGCAGGCAACCGGGCGATCGAACTGCGCGACGCCGACAGCTACGCCAAACAACTGCGCGACGAAGGCAAGGTGCTCGCATCGTTCGACGAACGCCGCGACGAGATCCGCCGACAACTCGAGGAGAGCGCCAAGGCCGCCGGCCTCGAAGCCGTCCGCGACGACGCGCTGCTCGCCGAGGTCACCGCGCTCGTCGAACTGCCCAACGTGCTGGCCTGCAGCTTCGAGGACGAGTTCCTCGCGGTGCCGCAGGAGTGCCTCATCCTGACGATGAAGCAGAACCAGAAGTACTTTCCGCTGCTCGACAGCACGGGCAAGCTCGCGAACCGCTTCCTGATCGTCAGCAACATTCGCCCCGCGGATCCGTCGGCCGTGATCGGCGGCAACGAACGCGTCGTGCGCCCGCGCCTCGCAGACGCGAAGTTCTTCTTCGACACGGACAAGAAGCACACGCTCGCGTCCCGCCTGCCGCGCCTCGCCAAGGTCGTCTACCACAACCGGCTCGGCTCACAACTCGAACGCGTCGAGCGCGTGCGCAAGATCGCGAGCGCGATCGGCGAGCGCCTCGGCGGCGCGACCTCGCCAAGGCAGCCGACCGCACCGCGGAACTCAGCAAGGGCGACCTGCTCACCGAGATGGTCGGCGAGTTCCCCGAGCTGCAGGGCATCATGGGCGGCTACTACGCGCGCACGACGGCGAACCCGTGGCCATCGCCGAGGCGGTCGAAGACCACTACAAGCGCGGTTCGCGGCGACGAGCTGCCGCGCTCGGACGTCGGCACTGCCGCCGCGCTCGCGGACAAGCTGGAAACCCTGGTCGGCATGTTCGGCATCGGCCAGAAGCCGACCGGTGACAAGGATCCGTTCGCGCTGCGCCGCCACGCGCTCGGCGTGATTCGCATGCTCGTCGAGCCGAGTCGCGGCTGACGTTGTCCGAGCTCATCGCGGCCGCCAGGGCCGCGTTCCCGACCACGGGCGAACACGCCATCGAAGATCCGACTGCTGCGCTCACGGACTTCGTGTTCGAGCGCCTCGCCAACTGGTCGCGCGACCAGGGCTTCTCCGCCCAGGAAGTCGCCGCCGTCGCGTCATTGCGCCCCGATCGACTGGCTGAGGTCCCGCGACGACTCGCCGCAGTGCGCGCGTTCGCCGCACTTCCTGAAGCCGAAGCGCTCGCAGCTGCAAACAAGCGCATCGGCAATATCCTCAAGAAGGGCCGAGCACCCGAGGGCACCGAGGTCCGGGCCGAGCTGCTGCAGGAGACCGAGGAACGCGATCTCATGCAGGCGCTCACGGACACCCGCGCAGCGATCCAACCACGCTTGCAAGACGGCGACTACGAAGGTGCGTTGACCGCGTGCGCGGCCCTGCGCACACCCGTCGATGCGTTCTTCGAAGCGGTGATGGTCAACGCCGAGGACGACGCGCTGCGCCACAATCGACTCGCGCTGCTCGCGGATCTGCACGCGCTGATGAACCGCGTCGCGGACCTCGCGCAGCTCGCGTAGAAAGCGCTCGCCCGCGCTATCACCAGCGCAGGAAGCCGACGGGGTCCCCGACGACCGCGGTCGCGATCAGCTGCTCATCCGCGTCGTATGGCACACCCGCAACGGTCGCCGATTCGAGGAACCACGTCGCTTCTTCCGCCGAGGTCGTCACCAGACCGGGCGGGTGAGGCGCTTCGAACAACCGGTTGGCGAGCGACCTGGCATTCTCCCGCTCGGCCGCGAACGCTTCGACGTCGAGCTGCACCGGCGCGATGCGACCATAAGTGACGTCGCTCAGCAGCGGCCAGGTCTCGGGATCGGTGAACAGACTGATGCAGCCAACGTGATCGAACGCAGAAGGCATGCACTCGTCGCGCGCGTCCACGGGCAGGAACTCGAGCCCGTCGCCGACCCGCGCCCGCCGCAGCGCGGTGTTGAGCAACTCACACTCGGCCGCCCGGAGGTTCGTGGCGACGACCCCACGACCGGCGCTCATGGTCTCGGCCAGCAGCACGGAAGTTCGGCAAGCCCCGCGCCGACCCAGAGCGATCGACCGCCACGTGGCGCCCGGCGCAACAGCGGCCGTGCCGAGCTCGAGCCCGAGTTCCTTGATCGCTTCGCGCCGCCCACGAAGCTCCGCCTCACCGTCCTCATGGAAGTAGATCGCCCCCAACGCGGCCCAATCGAGCGCATCGAGGACCGCGTCGACCGCGTCTGCCGGACTGGATTGGGCGCCATGTTCGCCAGCCTCGGTCAGGGAACGAGCTTGCCGAGCTCGTAGAGCGTCGGCCAGGTGAAGAGCCCGGTCTTGTGGCCATCGCTCCACATGAAGCTCAGCCCATAGCGACCGACGAGTTCGGAGCCGAGCAGCAGCACGTTCTGCGGCACGGTGGACGGATCGAGGATCGCGCGCCCCGTGCCCTCTTCGATGCAGCTGGCACAGGGCACGCGAGCCGGAGATCGCGCGCCGCGTACTCGTGAACAACGCCGTCCTTCCACTCGATGCGAAACGAGAACGGCGAGAACAGGTCGGCTTTGCGCGGCTGCGGCTGGTCCATCGGTTACGTTGCCCCGGTGCGACTGGGTGCACTGATTCTGGCGGGTGGTCGCAGCGAACGCATGGGGCGACCAGGAGTCGCTGCCGTTCGGCGATTCGCCGCTGCTGTGCCGTATCGCTACGACTCTGCTCGCCGCGACGCAAACCCGTGATCGTGATCCGACGCGAAGCGGAGCAGAACTGCCCGCGCTGCCCGCCGGGGTCGCGACGATCCACGACGAACAACCGGCCACGGGGCCACTCGCGGCGATCGCGACCGGACTGCGCCACGTGCAGGCGAATCACGGTTTCGACGCTGACGATGCCGTACTGGTGTGCGCGTGCGACAACCCGTTCCTGCGCACCGCAGATGTCGAATGGCTCGTGCACCAGCTCGGCGACCACGACCTCGTGATGCCCGCCCCCTAGGGCATCATGCAGCCACTCTGCGCGATCTATCGCGTCAAGGCGCTAGCACACGCCGACGCGCTGCTCGCGGCTGGCACTCGCACCCCACGCACGCTCGCGACCGACTCGACGACCGCGCGCGTACTCGACGACGCGGAGCTGCGGGCTCACGATCCCGAACTGCGTTTCCTGCGCAACGTCACACGCCCGCGGACTATCGGCGCGCGCTCGCCGACGATGCATACTGACCCCGTGCCGACGAGCGCTGAGCCCCGACCACGATGCTACCGCTGCATGCGGCCCGAGGCGCATTGCATCTGCGACCTGCTACCGACGGTCACGACGGCGACCAGGTCGTCGTGATCCAGCACCCGAACGAGCGAACCCACCCGTTCGCACCGCGAAGATCCTCGGCCTCGCGCTACCCAATGCGACGGTGCACACGGTCTACGGCGGCCTGAGCCAGAGCCTGCACCTGCCGCTCGAGGTCCCAGCCGACTCGGCGCTGCTCTATCCGCACCCGGACGCGATCGAAGTCGAGGACATCCCGCTGGCCGAACGACCGTCGACGCTCGTCGTGCTCGACGGCACCTGGTCGCACAGCCGCCGGCTCTATCACGAGAACCCGTGGTTGCAGGATCTGCGTCACGTTCGCATCACGCCAGCGACCCCTTCGAACTATCGCATTCGCAAGGAGCCGCGCCCCGAGTGCCTGTCGACACTCGAGGCGACGGTGTGCGCGTTGCGCGCGTTCGAATCGCGGGACACGCACGAGGGCCTCGACGCGTTTGCTCCGCGCGTTCGACGGCATGATCGACCGCCAGATCGATCACACGTCCACCGCGCCGCGACAGCTGCGTTACCGCCGACCGCGCCAGCGCGAGCGCCGCGACCTGTCGCCGCTGCTCGGCGACCCCGGCTTCGTCGTCCTCTACGCCGAGTCCGCGCTACCCGGTGGCAAAACCGACGCCGAACGCGAACTCGTCCAGGTCGCGGCGGCGCATCTCGACAGCGGTGCGACTCTCGAGCTGCTGCTGCGGCCACGCGGCGCGCCGCCCCCGCCCGGTCACAGCTGCACATGGGCATCACGCTGGCGGACCTCGAGGCTGGCGTGACGGTGGACGAGGCCGCGGGCGGCTCGCCGAGTTCGCGGGCTCGGGGCCGTTCGGCGCGTGGACGAAGAGTTCGCTCGATTGGAGCGCCCCACTCTGCCCGCGGACGCGGCGACGACCCAGCTCAAGACGAACTACTGCAACGTGCAGAACCGCGGCTCCGGCTACCTCGAAGACGTCGTCGCGCGCGAAGGCCTCACGCCGGAGCCGGTCGATTGCCATGGCCGCGCGGCCGACCGCCTCGCCAACGCGATCGCCATCGTCGCTGGCTGCGTGCTCGCCAGGCGGCGCGCTCGGGAGACCCATCGTGACGCCAACCATGAAGCTCACGGTTCTCGGCTCCGGCACGGCCATCCCGGTGCCGGACCGTTTTCCCGCGGGCTATCACATCGCAACCGGCAACACGTCCGTGCTCGTCGACTGCGGCCCCGGAACACTGCGCCGTCTCGCGCAGACCGGTCATGACATCCGCGACCTCGATGCGGTACTGCTGACGCACTACCACACCGACCACTGCGCGGACCTCGCGGCCCTGTTCTTCGCGCTGCGTTCCCCGACGTTCGCCGGCCGCTCACCGCTCGATCTCTACGGCGCCCCGGGCCTCGAACGCCTCGTCGCCCGCTTGCGCGACGCGTGGCCGTGGCTCGATCCCGCGGCTACGAGCTCCGGCTCCACGAACTGCCGCCCGGCGAACGCGAAATCCACGACCTGCAAGTAACCGCGGTGCCGATCCGACACACGGCCCAGAGCCTCGGCTACCGCTTCGCGACCGCGGCCGGCACGGCGGCCTTCTCGGGCGACGCCGATGAATGCGAAGAACTCGTCGAGCTCGCGCGCGACCGCCGACGTTTTCGTCTGCGACTGCGCCGCGCCCGACGGCGCCAAGATGGACGGGCATCTCACGCCGGGCCTCGCGCGCAGACTACGCCGAACGCGCCGGCACAAAGACGCTGGTGCTGACGCACTTCTATCCCGAGTGTGAAGGCCACGACCTTCGGGCGATGGCCGCGCGCCGTTACCATGGTGAGATCGTGCTCGCAACGGATCTGCTGTGTCTCGACGTTGGACAGGCGGCCACAGGAGATCCGGCGCCCGGGCGATAGTCGCCCACGATGACCGCACCGACGCTAGCCGCCTGTTATGCCGTTCCAGAAGTGCTGAAGACCCTCGCTGTCGACATTGGAGGATCCGGGCTCAAGGCCGCCGTCCTCGAGGCCCAAGGCGCCATGGCGACCGACCGCGTCCGGATCGAGTCCCCGGTCGGCGCGCCACCCGCGGAGTTCGTGTCCGCGATCGTCGAACTCGTGCGCGGCCTGCCCGCCTACGACCGGGTCGCGGTCGGATTCCCCGGCATGGTGCGCGACGGCGTGGTTCGCACGGCACCGAACCTCGGCCACACCGGCTGGGCCAACTACCCGCTCGCCCAGGAACTCGAGGACGCACTCGGTCGCCCGGTGCGTATCGCCAACGACGCGGACGTCCAAGGCCTCGCCGTGATCAGCGGCAAGGGCCTGGAAATGGTCGTGACTCTCGGCACCGGTTTCGGCACCGCGCTCTACGAGAACGGCAATCTCTGCCCGCACCTCGAACTCTCGCAGCACCGCTTCCGCAAGGGCGAGACCTACGACCAGCAGCTCGGCGACGCCACCCGCCGAGCGATCGGCAACGGCAAGTGGGAACGCCGCGTGCACCGTGCGATCGAACAACTGCGTGTCCTCACGCACTTCGACCACCTCTACCTCGGTGGCGGCAACAGCAAGAAGCTCTCCGCCGAGCTGCCGCCCGATGTCACGGTCGTCGACAACACCGCCGGCGTGCGCGGTGGTGCCTGGCTGTTCGGCGACCTGCCGCGCGAGTGATCGGGCCGACTGCGGCAGTTACTTCGGCAGCAGCCCCTCGGCCTGCAGGAACTCGAAGATGCGCTTGCCGATGATCTCGTGCCCGACGTGGTTGGGGTGCTGGTCCGTCGGATGGACCCAGAGATCGAGTTCGTCGGTCCGCCCGATGAACTCCGGACCGAGGTCGAGGCAGCGGATGCCCGCGTCGGCGCAGAACTCGCGCACCATCGTAATCAGCCCGGCGTAGGGGTACGGCTCGATGTCGAGCTGGCTCAGCATCGGGAAGATGGCGAGCACGAGCGCGATCCCGTTGTCGTCACACGTCCGCTTGAGATCTCGGAGCGCCTGCTGCACCGCGTTCCAGACCGTGGGGTCGTTGGCGACCACCGCCGTGAAGTCGTGCGGCCGTTGCCGCGCCGCCCGCACAGCCTGCGTCCACAATCGCATACGCGAGAATCGCGCTGAAGCTCGGCTCGGGCTTGGGCGGTTCGTAACTCCAGCATCGGGACGGCGTTGCTCTTCGGTTCCATGTCGTTGAGACAGAAGCCGACGATCACCATGTCGGGTGACAGCAGCAGGCCGTCGCTTCGGAGCCACCGCGTCGTAGCCGGTCGGGTTGTAGGTGCCG
>JALQPE010001344.1:0-15872 GCA_030407315.1 Asparagopsis taxiformis | reverse complement strand
CAACCCCAACCCCATGTTCATCCTTCTTCTATTCTATCTTATATCAATCAGAAGCCAATATGATGGGAGATATGGGAGACATAGCAGATATAGGCAGACATAGGAGATATAGACAGATATAGGATAGAGAGGGAGGGCATCGATAGATGCACTCAATGGGAATATCCTATCAGTCAATAATGGTCAACCACGGACTCCTTGTCAAATATGCTTCCTTGGGTATGGGAGAGCTGTCCAAATTCAAATAGGATCCATCATACTTAATACAAACACAAATAATGAAGAGCAAGAAGCCACTGGAGGTGGAGTTGCTGCCCATTAAGAAGGACTAGGAGAAGGAGGAGTCTAATGACCGTCCTCTGTACAGTCCTCCCTAGATCCCTTTCCCTGAATCTTTGTTTGCTTCTAAGAGACCTGTGCCTCGTGAGCGTATCGTGTACCTGGATGGTAAGATTTACCCCTAGGACATTGACTAGCCCAACATAGTGATGAACAGCAAGTACACCTGGGTGTCCTTGGTACCCTTGGTGCTGTACCATCAGTTCAGGTACTTCTTCAATATGTTCTTCCTGATCATTGCATTGAGTCAGTTGGTGGATATGCTGAGAGTAGGGTTCCTGTTCACCTATGTGGCACCCTTGATCCTGGTTCTGGGGTTCACTCTGTTTAAGGAGGCATTCGATGACTTCCATCGGAAAAAGAGGGACGAGTAGACCAACAGACAAGAGTACACCCTCATCGAGAAGACATCCAGGAAGGAAATACTCAGCAAAGATATCAAAGTAGGACATATAGTCGAAGTCAAGTCCAACCAAAGGATACCCGCAGACATGGTAGTGCTAGACACCAGTGATGAGGATGGGACTGTCTTCATCAGAACAGACCAGCTAGACGGATAAACTGACTGGAAACTCAGGAAAGCCATCAAGTTCACACACAACTTCCTGAAGAACAACAGCCACTCCAGCCTACTAGGACTCAAACCCAGCATCAAGGCAGAACCTCCCAAATTGGACATCTACAGTTTTGAAGGAGTGTTCAGTGTGGACTCCTCAGCATAGCATGAAGGCACCAGGGAAGGACTCAACCTATAGAACACACTCTGGGGCAACTGCTTCCTGGCCAATGGAAAGCACTGGGTATTGTCATCAATACGGGTAGGGAGATGAGGAGTGTCATGAATACCAATGATGCCAGGATGAAGATGGGGAGGACTGATGGATAACTGAACTACCTGTCTAAGGTACTGTTTGTGTTTATGTGCATCCTGGCTGCTCTGATCGTGCTGGCTGGTGGTATGGGTGAGTACTGGATGCTGGACCTGTTCAGACAGATCCTCCTGCTATCGAGTATAATCCCCATCAGTCTGAGGGTGAACCTGGACATGTCCAAGACCATATTCTCCTACAAGATCAACCATGACCAGGAGATCCCCGAAAGCATAGCCAGGAACAGCCAGATACCTGAGGAACTGGGAAGGGTAGAGTACATCCTCAGTGACAAGACAGGTACCCTCACCCAGAACTAGATGATATTCAAAAAACTGTCCATCAACAATGTGGGTTCCTTCATGCACAACCAGGAAAAACCTGCTCAGGAGGATACTCAAGAAGTGCTACGAAACCATAGAAGGACCCATGAAGGATGTCCAAGAGAAAGTAGACCACGCATACCTATTAGGAAAAAAATACAAACCATTCAAGAGGGACAAACATGCCATCGTCAAGGATTTCATCACATGCCTAGCTGTCTGCCACAATGTCACCCCTGCAATCGAAGATGGGCACAAAGTGTACCAGGCATCCAGTCCGGATGAGATAGCACTGGTGAAGATAGCAGAGAGCCTCAATTTAGAACTGCATTCGAGGTCAGTGAAGGAGATGGTCCTCAGGAACCCCCTCAACCAAAATGAGAGTTTCAAGATACTCAACATATTCCCATTCACATCAGCATCCAAAAGGATGGGGATCATCGTCTGCCACGCAGAAACCAACAGGATAATATTGTATGTCAAGGGAGCAGACTCAGTCATGAAGAACAAAGTGTCAGAAACACTGAGGTCATTCATATTAGATGAGTGCGAAGACCTATCCAGGGAAGGACTCAGGACACTGGTCCTAGCACAGAAGTACATCCCGGAGAAGGAATACCAAGAATGGACAAAGCAGTATGAGGAGGCCAATGCAACCATGGTCAACAGGGAAGCAGCAGTAGAGAAAGTAGTCGAATCCATAGAAACAGACATGGAACTATTAGGCATCACCGGAGTGGAAGACAAACTTCAGGAAGACATACAGGAGTGCCTATCACAGTTGAGGAATGCAGGCATATCCATATGGATGATCACAGGGGATAAAGTAGAGACTGCCATCTGCATCGGCATATCAGCAGGACTCAAATCTCCAACTCAGGAGATCTTCGTCATCAAGGAGCAGACCGATCTGTACAGTCTCAAGAACAAACTCAATGAGTTCTCCAAGAAGACCAACACGATATTAGTGATCGATGGGATATCACTGGTGAAGGCACTGGAACATCAGGCTGAGTACTTCTACACCTTTGCCACAGCTGCTCCTGCTGTGATATGCTGCAGAGTGTCACCCACTCAGAAGGCAGTCCTCACTAAAGGTGTCAAGGACTACACCAACAAGATAGTCCTGGGCATAGGTGACGGTGGCAATGATGTCGGCATGATCCAAATGGGAGACATCGGAGTAGGCATAGTGGGCAAGGAGGGTAAGCAGGCTGCCCTTGCTTCTGACTTCTCCATCCTCAAATTCAAGTATATTTCCCGTCTGATCCTGTGGCATGGCCGACTGGCCTATAAGAACACTGCAGTGATGGCTCAGTTTGTCATCCATCGAGGTCTCATCATATCGGTCATCCAGTGCATATTTTCCCTGGTGTTTTACTCGGTGGCCATCCCCATCTACAATGGGTACCTGATGCTGGGCTATACTACTATCTACACTATGCTGCCTGTGTTCTGCATTATTTTTGACCAGGATGTCGATGAGCAGAAGGTGAAGGAGTTCCCTCAACTATACAGGAGTCTCCAGAAAGGGAGATAACTCTCCAATAAAACTTTCCTGCTCTGGATGTGGAAAAGTATCTACCAGGGAGCAGTCATCATGTTGATGTCCTTCTGGCTGTTTGAGGAGTCCTTCACCCAGATCGTGACTATCACCTTCAGTGCTTTAATCATCATAGAAATCCTCAACACCGAAACTGCACTCACCAAGTTCAACAGGATAGCCTTCATCAGCCAGCTACTCACTCTCCTGATATACTTCCTGTCCATCATACTGCTTAAAGATCAGATCAATGTGTCAGCCATTAATGTGGCTTTCCTAATCAGAGTGGCTGCCATAGTTATCGTTGCCTGGCTGCCCCTTCAGATTATCAAACTGCTTAGGAAGAGATGGGACCCAACTGAAAGTTAACGCATCATGAAAAACATGGCATGAGGAGGAAATGTTCATATACGATAGATTCACTCATTCACTTATTAACTCAACACATTTCATTGATAGTATCATATTATGAAGTAACATCGAATGACAATCAGACTTTCTTAATGTTCTTGAGGACGAATTCCTTGTCACCCCTGATGAACTTAGAGTTTTTGGCCTTGGCCTTGTTGTCATTAGGAGTGAGGACTCCTTCCTTGTACAGTTTCTCCATGTCTGCGAGTGTGTATGCCTCAAATCTGAGTATTTTGTCTGGTTTCTGATACTCATCTAGCCAGGCATCCAGCCACCCCTTGGCTTCCAGATCCTTGAACTTGATTCCATGTTTCTTCTTCAACTCAAGCATCCTCCTTGGATTGGCAATGTACCTGATGTAATACATCAACCCAGCTACAAACAGAGCAGGGATGAAGAACCAATATTTGAAGTGCCAAGGAGTGAACCTAGGCGACCACATAATCGAGTTCTCATACTTAGCCAGTTCCTCCTCCTTCTCTCTGACTATCATGTCATATGATTTGCGATAGACTGATGATTTACGGGCAATCTCCATCTTCGGATTACGGGTGAGGGCCTTCTGAAGGATCTCCTTCCTCTGGTCATCAGAGATGATCTTCCTCAATTTAAACACCGAAGGCTGCCTTATGTAGGTCAAGAGTTGGTTAGATCCACTGAACATTAATATAAATGAACCAGACTTAATATAGTTGAGATCAAATCATAGGTATTCATAGTTAGGAGGAGCCTTGAATGACAGAGTGTCATCCTACTCAAGTTTCTGGGTGAATTTCTAGACTTTGGCTTTGAGCAATCTTGAGTTCTTGACTGATGCGAACTGCTCGATGTCCAGGTATTCAGCTTCGTTAAGATTCTTGTCAAGCTCAGAAAGGAGTGACCGCACCTTCCTCGAATAATGCCTCTTCAACAAGATGATTTCTGGTACGGTTTGAAGGTGCTGAAGCAACTTGCGATGCCTATATAAGGAAAGGAATACTTTTTGGCGAGATTCACAACGAAGGACAGAGCCCAATAGGAAAACTCACTATCCTCACTGAACACCTGACCGAGGATAATTCTGACAATTTCAAGGATAGTGGTGAAAGGGACCTTTGAAGAACGAAGAGAGGACTCAACAAGCTTAAAGAAACGCTTAGAGTTCGGCAGGTCATACACTGATTTTCCATTGTGCTTGCTTTCAATTAAAATTTTAAGCTTCTCGAAGAAACTATCAAGCTCAAGACCATACTTCCCCACTAGAATGAACAGACTGGAGAGAACTTCGATCTGAACTGCTGGATTCGAATTGAATTTGGTCAGCAAGAACTCAGATAGAATCAAAGGATTTAGTAACTTAGAGAATACCTTCTGTCCTAGATTTCTGTATATTGTGACTCTTTCTTCTTCTTCAAGCTTGTCACTCATCGATAAAATCTTCATTAATAGTTTCTGAAAGCTGTCCTTCAGCCTTTTCTGTCCTTCTTACTCATCACATCCTTCAAGTTAATCGAAATTAGGTAGCTCCAGGACAAAGCTGAGATACTTACTTATGGTATCTTGCTTAATTTTGTCCTTCAAATGCTCACACAGGAGAGTTAGAGTCTCGCTATGAGTGAAATATGACCATGGAAGATCCAAACTTTGCTCTACTTTAGAGCACACTCTTTCAATGAGTTTAATTTTTAGCCATTGAGGCGATGAAGCCACTAAATTAGTATATTGTTGAAGGTAGTCAGCAGACAGAGACTCATCAATTTATCGAGTGTTAACACATCCAACTAGGGTCAACTCAGACAGTATGATAGCTTTTTCTTCTATATACTTGTTCATTGCTTCGTTTGGCTTTCCTTGCTTTTGTTGCTTAGCCATAAGATCCTGAACC
The DNA here is from genome assembly GCA_030407315.1 of Asparagopsis taxiformis. NCBI lineage: Eukaryota > Rhodophyta > Florideophyceae > Bonnemaisoniales > Bonnemaisoniaceae > Asparagopsis > Asparagopsis taxiformis. The sequence goes on along the minus strand of JALQPE010001344.1, from coordinate 10,523 downwards.
AATGAAGAAACTTTACCGATACCTTCAAGTTGCTCACTTGGATCTTTCTATTTGCTGATAACTATGAAGCATTCAGAGAAGCTCTGCAGATTGGATTGGGAGCTCGGGTTCGTTCTCATAGCATCACATACCTTGCCTACTTTGCTATTCATATTTTTCTTAATAATAATACCGGTTTCACCAGTCAAAATCATCGTCACTTTATTTCTTGCCACTCTTGAACAGTTCTTTGTTGTTCCTAACCGCTTCTACATTAATATAGTATTACTGTCTAATGGGTTTTCGATGTCATATTTATGTCCTTCTGCCACTTTCTATATGATATCCTGGGGCCTTTCCTTTGATGTCTCTCTGGCAAATTGGTTCTTTGGCGATTCTGATTTGCTTGGTTTAATTTTGGAGTTTTCTTCCTCATTGACTAGTCTTTCCTGGATGCTGCCTGGCCTGGCTATTTATTGGTTGTTGTTGTTTGATCCATTTGAGCTTATCTTCTTGGAGGAGAGGTCTATGACCATGTTGCTCTTGACATCCAGCATTGACCTACTGTATGTCAGATCCTCTTCAGTGAATGTGTTCTTCCTTTCCTTTTGAGGTTTGCCGTTATCTATCCGTTTCTCCACTGCATTGTTGGCTGCTCTCTTCTTCTCTAACAATGCCTGTACTTCCCTTATCTTGTCTTCATAGGTATTTTCGACTTCAACCCAGTCCTACACTTCACTCTCCCTCTTCTTGAACTGTGCTTGTAGTTCGGTATCAATCCAGTCCTTGTTGAATTTGGGGGCTTCACTCTTCCTCTCTGGTTTCTGTGCAATCATGGCTATCAGCTTGTTCTGAAGATCTTCCTTATTGCGATCCTGCAGTATTGATGAATTCGGGTCTATCATCTCCTCCAGTATCTCATCTTCTTAGTTATCTCGTACAGGAGCTTCAAACTTGCTCTTGAGTTTCTCCTGGCCCTCTTCTGCTACCCTGTTGTCTATTTCCTATTCTTTCTACTCTTTTTTCTATTCTTTCTTCTGTGGTTTGCTGCTGTCAATGACATGGCTGTTGACCAGTTTGACGTCTGATATCTTGTCTCTTGGGTCACTCTGAAGTATTTTGTTCTTCTTGTTGATCGGTTTAGACATCATGTTGTCACCTGCAATCACCAACATATCCGAACTGGGTTCAGATAGACTCTCTTCAATATTGTTCTTCTTCTCAATGTGGCTATGCTCACCAAGGTCGAAGGACTCCCCTAATGGGAAGCTAGATTCAGCACTGCTTAGCCTATCTTTGTTCTGAGGTGATGTGAAACTGGCTCTGTTCTGTGGTGATTCTGGCTTGAGGAATTTCTCCCCTGCACTGTACCTTCCCTCAAATGAATTACGATGCTAGCTCTTATTTGCTGCCTTTCTCTTAGCATTTGGTGGCAGTACCTTGGATCTTGGCCCATTTTTAAGTCGAGTTGACTGCGAAATATTCGATGGACGGGCAACTGCACTCTTCTCAGGTATCTCGATCAAGTCATTTAGGAAGTCATCGAACTCACTGCTGAGCTCAGAGGAAGCCTTAAAGTTAGGATTGACTCTCCGAATCATAGTGTGTTCAGGCAATGAGCCAACCATGCTTGCTGAATCTGCTATTGTCTTATCTGCCTTTGGAACAAACTCGGCAGAGGGAATCCTTGCGAATATGTGCTTGCAGACTGATTTTTCATAGCTATTCTCTCCCAAGTCCAGTTTGACGATACTATTTTCTGTTTTAGATTTCTCTTTGGAGTTCTCCTTTGATTCGTTCTTTAACTCATTTCCATAGTTCGAGTGCTCTTGAATGTCCATATCTTCGAAATCTTCCGCATAATCTTCATCATCTTCTTCTTTTATTTCTTCAGTTGTCATTCGCTTATCCTTTGGAGGATTGACAGCTATAGCTAGGCTGGTGAGGCTATCAGTTACATACTTCTCTACTCTCTCAGTTTCATCTTCGTTATTCTCCTTAATTGATGGCGGCCTCTTCAGTCCTGATGAGGTATATTATGGTAAGTCAGGATAGTCCTCTTCTGGTTTACTGTTCCTATTAATTCTGACATCCGAACTATTTGGATCGTATTCCACTTTGACAGGAGGTTTCTCGATCTTGATATCAGAGCTATTGGGTTTGTACTCAACCTTGGCTGGTGGTTTTTTGAGTCCTCCTCCGAAATGATTCAAATTGGGTTTTTCCTCATCATGATCTCCCATATTCGACCTGTACATATCCTGTGATTCACTAGTCTGCATTCTTTTTTCTTCCTTTGGTTTCTTGTTGAGCCCTCCGATGGTATATACTTGTTGTTGTTCTGGACTTCGCTGGAGTTCCGCATGTTGGATGTGTATAGGTCTCTGCTTATGGTTGGGTCTTCCTTCCCTTGATCCCCATATGGCTTTGACCGTTCTGTTTCTCCTCCCTCTGACTCTTCCATTATGTTGTTCAGTCCTTTGTTGCCCTCTATGGGTTTGCTCTCCTGCCCTAGTTTGATGTTGTTGATGGAGTCTATGTCTCCCTGTATGGTGGACTCTCCATCCCTCCCTGTGATGCTAGATGTCTTCATGCTCTGCTAAATGTGGGTTTGATGGTTGAGTTCTCTCCTAGGTTCCCTATGGTGTCATCCTTCTCACTGTTGAATGATGATGAATCCCCTCTGTTATGCTTTGAGTTCCCTGAATTGGGTACTATCCTTGAGAATCCCTCTTCTTCCCTTTTTCGAATTTCTGCATTATTTGATCGTTCTGGGCTATGATGTGTGACCTCTCCACTTCCTTGTCTTCTTCATCTTCCATCCCGAATATGTTGCTGCTGACTAGATCCTTGCTGTCTATTTTGATGTTGATGGGACTCACTTCCTGAATATTTTTGCCTTGGTTGTATCCCTGTGGTGCCTGCCTATAGGGTTCTCCCATGTTGGGTGGTGCACTGCCTGGCATCTGGTTGAACTGCTGAGGGTTCGGCAGGCTGTTCATGTTCATGTTCTGCATCTGATGGAACACCCCCGGATCGAAGAATTGCTGTCTGGATTGGTTCTTCATCCTCTCCTGCTGTAACAGGTACTCCAGTTCCTATATTATTCACTCTTTTACCTTGAACTTGAGTGCCTGTTCTGCATACTCTTTCTTCTCCCTGCTATGTTTCATCATTCTGAATTGACTCTTCCTTTCACTGACTTTCTTCTTGTGCTCTTTGATCTCTTTTCTCTTGGCCTGCACTTCTGCTCTCTTCATCTCGACTTCGATTTTGAGTGCATGGTGCTCCTTTGCATACACTTTTTCCAACTTCACACTATATGCAATAGATAGTTGGTATATCATCAGTAGTTTCTTCCTGTTTTAGGGGGTTTCCTTGCTGAACCACAGGTAATTCAATGGGAGCTGCTCACAGTGACCACATAAATATTCCAGATAGTCAAGGTTCCTCTCTCGAACAATAGAGTCAGTCATCACTGTCGATAGGGCACCCAAGGCTTCAAGACTATCCACACCCGATCTCTGCATCGATGGGTTCCTGTACATTATTGTCAGTTTATAAATAGGGCATCAAACCAGAGAAGTCTAGGTAGTGACCGATAGTTCAAAATAGTCAGGAAAAGATATCAATTGATCACCCTTCAATTAATCTTCCGGTTGGTCTGGTGCTTCTTGCGAGTGACCATCCGAGTCTGTTTCTTGAACCTTTTAGGTTTGGTCACCCATCCATAATTCTTCATCTCCATGGTTTGCAAGATACGACTGAGGTTGTAGGTTGGAAAGAAGTTCTGGTACTCCCTTTCGATATCGAAGTTGTCCAGGTTGCCGACGACACTCTCCCCTCCTCCCGTTTCCATCGACTTCCTGCTTGTCAGGAACCCACCACTTTCCCTGTCTTTGTCCTGTATGGTGTAGAAGTTGAGGGTGTTGATGGTCTCGAAGTGCAGGTTGCTGGGTTGATAGTCGTCGTTCTTGAACAGATTAGCCCTTCTTTCGCTCCTAATTGCTCTGCTTCTTTCCTGCCCTTTTTCCCTTTTGCGTTCCTTGAACAGTATGTACTGCAGACTGGGGTAGTAGTGTTGCTTGGCTGATTGGAGATCGGGTGCTTCGAAACTCTCCACCAGTTTTGTCTGCAGCATTTTGGACCTGAGTTCGCAGTAGTGTTCATAGTTGACTGTTTCCTGTTTGATGACTTCGATGAACTTCTCCTTCTCCAGGATGTAGGATACTACTGAATCTGCTGGTACTGCTGTCAGCCTGATGGGTCTATCGGTCAGCGAGAATGAGTATCCGAACACATTCCTGAGTACTTCTTCTTCTGGGCTGCTCTGGATGACCTTGACTGCCTTCTTCAGGCAGCTCTTGCCTCGATGGAACCTCTCCGTGTATACTCTGAGTGTTCCTCTCTGCACTATGTATATGCTCTCTTTTCCCTGGACATGCACCAGTGTTTCATTGGGTGACAGGATGTTTTTGCTCAGCCTCTTGGCTATTTCGTTCCTGAAGTTCTTGGTCCAGTAGCAGATGAAGAACAGACTCCTGTTCATCATCTTATTGTTGGTCTCGTAGGTGATCTCATCCCTGAGTTCCTCATTGAGTTTGCTGAGCAGCTTGTTCTCGGTTTCAGTGGTCAGTCCTGACTGCAAAGTGTGATTGGCCAGTATGTAGTCTCTGGCATTCATGGTGATGTCCTTTCCTAGATCATAGTAATTGGCTAACTGCTCGATCATCCAGATGCTCTGTTCAAGTTATAGCTGCTCCTTCCGCATTTCAGAGAGGGTGGTACCAATTTAATTCATGACATAGCCGAATGCCACAACGCCCAACGCCTCAATAACGATGACCGCATAGTACTCAAGTTCAGTCACTGGAGAAATATCTCCATATCCGACTGTCAACATAGTTGTCATACTGAAGTAAAGGGATGCAGCATATCGACCATCCCAACTATGCAAATCAATTCCCACTTTCTCAGTCCAATTTTTATCCGGGTTCAAGTACACAAGAAGGTACAGCAACACAGCCTGAATTAAACAACAAGTACAAAGCAGTGGCCAATCACGAACATCGTCAACAGCATGTGAAAGAGGTTGAGTTAGTACTTGAACCTAGAACTGATCAGAATCTTACGGAAAAAACCATATATCCTCGAAAGCATATCCCACTGAATGTAGATGAAAAGCATATCTCCTGCAAACAACAAGAAGTGAGCATCAGTGACACGAGTGCATGAAAAGATAGAGAACAGTATGGAAAAAGAGACCGATAGCATAGAGTATTTTTATGAGTCAGACAGATCCCATATTGTTGTGGCGTTGAGCACTTTTTCAACGAGGATCGAAATTATTCGAACAAAATCACATACCGCCAAGACAATGAAAGCATCATCCAACTCATAGAAGTCAAAGACCTTCCTCACAGATGCGTACCAGATCATGAAGGATCTGAAGAGCAGTAGCAGCAGGTTCAGTGTGATGTTGAGTACAGTCAAGTCCTTAAAATTGAACCCTCTATCCAGGGCTCGATTCCGGTTGTTGGTCTCCCAAAATTAGACAACATCATCCTTGGGGTGCTTCAGAGGGTGATGCCTGCCCGCCTGGCTTGCGAACATACTCTTGAGTTTGCTTATCTTTTGTGATGTCAATATCTCCTTCAGTTTCTCTTTGTTCTCGATACCTTCCTGAAACTCGTTATAAGAGGGGGTGTCGAAGCTGGGTGGGTTCAATGGGTTAGGCAGCTGAGGACCAGGCCTTCTCTCCTGCCGCATTTTCGATATTTAGAACAACTTAATTATGCAATTAACTTCAATTTACTCCAAGAACAGCAAATCCGATCATAGTCACAGGAACAGGCCTGACTCACAACCTCTCCAGACCACCAGTCCAGAGTGCTATTGATGATTCCTCTTTTCTTCGATTAAATAAAAGAAAACAAGCACGTTTTAAATTCTAATTAGTTTCGATGGAGATAAACCTAGCCTATTGAATCCGGAAGGCAACCATGTAATGAGGACGAGCCCTTGAGTTAAGGGAGGTGTTCTGTGTTGGTCTTTGAATTTATTAAATATTCGACCTTGGAGCATTAATTAATTGATATGTCCTTAATGGGAGTATAGGTTATGATCGGAAGTGGGTAGTTATTTTAAATTCTGACTGATGTCTTCCAATAATCATTGATTGATAAGGGATGTACGGTAACAACATGGTTGAGGAGGCTTGGGACATGGCAGAGTCCATCAAATTCCAATAAGAGAAGAGCAGGGCTTCATCTCTGAATTCTTCACCCGAGAAACCTCTGCTTAATAGTACTTTCCGATGTTTCGGTTGCGGGGGGCAGTCAGTGAAAAGGAACACTTGTAAGCACTGTCGAGGCAAGGGCACCGTTGAGGATACCCATCCTCTCTGCAATCTGCTTAATAACATCATTTTGACTAAGATGTCAGCCCAGCAATTGGGTATGGCCAGCATCAATAACATCCACCCAATCAGTGAGTAGTCATCGATGATGGATGACCGGATCATGATATGTGACATCTGCAGTAAGGAGTGTGATGCTACTGAGTATAGTTACTGTTTGGAGTGCCCTCATCTGTTTATATGCAAGGGCTGCCACCTGACAGCCAACCATGAGCACACACTGGTGAAGTATACAGGTTCCAAGAACAGTAAGAGGCAACCCCAGCAGACCGAGATGATCTGTGAGAACTGTGAATCCGAATTGAAAATATGCTACATGGTCTGCCAATAATGCGAGAAGAACGGAGTAGCATACATGATATGTGGGACCTGCTATGATGAGAAACAGGCATCCCACATCCACACTATCTTCAAACCCAAGCTCATCATGGACAACAACGAACTGCAGGTGACATCTGGGTTGCTGGGGGACAATAACTCATCATCCATATCGAAGTCCATATCCAACAGCGCATTGGGGGAGAGACCCACTTTCGATGATGAGGTCGAAGTGTGTGACCTGAATGTAGGCTTTGTGGAGCAATTCCATAAATCAGTAGAGCCATCCAATCCGACCAACATTAATCAAAGCCAGAACTCAGAGAAGAGGGGACCCTCCATCGGAGCAGGATTGATCAGGAGCAATATCAAGGCAGCCGAGGAGGAAGCCACAAAAATAAAGAGTGTACAGCAGTTGGAGCAGTCACAAGTACAACTTGAAATCAGCATGAGTATGATGGACTCCATGGAATATGGCACCAATGAACTAGAACCCAAAATCAGGAGAACAGTATCCAGGAACCACTCAGAAGAAGGATAGGAAAAACAGGAACTGGACGAGTCCTAATCGGTCAGTTCTGAGGAAGGTCAGCATTAAGACGACTACATATTCCAGGACTATGAGTGCGATATATGTGAGGTGTCACCCATCAGGAAAGTCAGGTATCACTGCAGACTCTGCGAAAACTATGACATATGCCAGAAATGCCACAGAAAGAAGAAACACCAACACATGCATGACCACTTCGAGATGATAGATGGGTCAGAGTGCAAGAAAAAAAGACTGGAAATGATGAGGAATGTCATCAAGAAGACACAACAGATGCAGCAGCAATTCAGGAAGTCCATGAAGTGATCACCCACCTTACTATACACAGAGATATTAACATATAATGGAGGGATTGATGGAGGAAGAGACTTAATAACAAGAAAATCAGGAGCATGAACAGGGGACCGAGTACAAAGTCACAGAGCAAGACATGGGAGAGTAGATGAACAGCAAGATGTTTGAGGGCAAACCACAGGAACTAGAGAGAGCAGAGAACTTCTTCAAGGAAGTGCTGAACATGAACTATGACAACTACATCCAGACATCACAACTGGTCTCCAACAGCTACTTAGAGCAGAAGACAGAAGCAGACAAAAACAGGAAGGAACACATGGTCACACTCAAACAACTCAGGCAGGAACTAGGAGTCATAGAGAGGATGGAACACCTCAGCCAAATATGTGAGAAAGAAGAAAGCACAGGCAACAGGGACAGTGGGAGGATACCCACAATGGAGGAACTGGCAAAGATCAAGGACCATTATCAAAGAATGATAGAGTAGTACAGGAAAAATGGGTTCACAGTGGAAGAGGACACTGCAGAGGAGAGTGCACATCAGGAGGAGGATATGATGGAACAAGCAGAGAGTGAGCACTTCCCAATGGCAGGCAGACATCAGACGTAGTAAGACAGTAACCATAGATTATCAACCAGGACAGTACTAGAGTACGGAATGCGCATCATGGAGGTGCTGACTATCCTGCTAATCATTGCCTTCGTGCTGTACAGTCTGTTTGCCTGAGTTATTGGATAAATCCATTGTTCTTTAATAGACTTAATAGAGTATCATTCATGTCCACATGAACACTTTGTGGTCGTAGCCGATGCTGAACACCCATGGCTGTTTGGGGTGGAACTTGACTCCAGTGATACCATTGAACCCTTTGACAGTGTGGCCTCTGAGCACTTTGAGTGGCAGGATGACTGCATCCTGAAGGACATCCTCTGCTGATACTTTGGCATGGAATATCTGGACAGTGCCATCATTGCTGCATGAGGCCATCAGTGGGTACTCCCGATGGAAGTCTGTGCCTGTGACTGCCTTCTCATGATACTGGAGGGTCTTATAGGGCTTATCACCTAAGTCCAAATCATACCAGATAACCTATATTTTCATAGATATTTACTTTCCGGTCAGTCGATCCGACAATGATGTGATCACCATAGGGGTGCACTGATAGGCAGTTGTAGCTGTCGGCTGCTGATAGGAACTTCTTGATCATGGCTAGTTTCTGCATGTTGTAGATGAACACCTTGGACTGGGTCATTATTACTAGGTTGGGTTTACGAGAGTGGAAGTACACCTTCTGAATGAGTCCCTTAGCCTTCTCAAATGGTTTCTGGCTGGATGCCTTCGATAGTTGATGCACCATAATGACCTAATTCTTCTTGGTATGGTGGGGGCACACAGTTAGGAAGTAGTCTCCCTTGCTATGGAACTCAACATGAGTGATATCATTCTCAAACTTCATCCACACTCTGAACCCCTGCCTGTACTATTCACTATTGTCTTTATAGAAATTCCAGAGTCCATCCTATTATTCCTTGGGTTACATTTCCTCGAAGGCTGACTCTCCCAGTTTTTTCAGTTAGACACTGTGCTTCCAGATCATCAACTCCACAGTCTCACCATGACTGAACAGGATTATGTTCTTATTGGACCAACTGATTGCATTGATGGGTTGCTCTGAATACTGTTTTTTGAAGAGAGGTCGACTTGACATGACATCCCAGATTATCAGCAATCCGCTCTGGTCACCTGTTGCCAAATAGTCACCAGTTGGACTCACTCCCAATGACAGCACTGGATGATTGTGACCTGAATAAGTGATATTAAGGGCAACTGGGAAGGGTTTCATCGTACTGGGGTCGGGCAGTTTGGGAATGAGAGTGTCTGGGTCAATGTTGAGTTTCTTCTTCTTGATTCGAGGGCATAAATAGAGATCCAGACATCTTTGGAACCTCTCCTGAATGAGTTTGTCATAGAAGGGGATGTGTCTCATCTTGTCTATAGATTGAGGGATGAAGTTGTATGGTTTATCTTCTTCATCCATTTCTTGCCATTCCTTAAGTTAGTCTTCATTGAGCAGGAACTCAGCAGGTGGGTTGTATGACTAGTTGTGTTCTGGCAGTTTCATCTTCATGGGTGCAATGTTGATGACTCCTCTTTCTGGAATTGACCCACTTGCCCATGCATCATAGAGTTTCTCTTCTTCTTCTTCCTCCTCTTCCTGGTTCCATTTGATCCTGCCACTAAGCAGTCCATCGAGTATCTTGTTGACTTTCATCTGCTCCCATTTTGATGGCATGAAGTTTTTCTTGGAGGGTGGCCTTGCACTCAATGGGAAGGGGTCCTCACTCTTGACGGTGAATGAGTAGTCAGCAGTGGCCACTGTTTTGGATGCCATTTTGCCACTCCTGATTCTGTCGATGAGCTCTAGTTGTTGGTCTGACAGTCTGATATCTACTCCATTGAGTTCATCCCTGATGGTTCTCCACCAGTCCTTATTTTCTGATTTGTGTATGAATTCCTCGATCTTGTCCAGTTGCTGCTGCTTGGGCACTGGGTTGAGTTTGTTGTCATAGCCGAAGTGCTTGAACTCGTCATACCAGCCATAGGGTACCTTCCCTATTTTGACCTTCACCAGTTCATTTTCCTCATCATAGGAGTCATCGGACTCTTCAGACTTAGTTGGATCGATATCCAGTCTCCTCTTGTTCTTGCCTAGATGTTACTCTGGGTGCTCTGGTTCAACTGGTTCTTCTGGGTGCTCTTAGGGCTGTGCTTTCTTGCCTGGTTTACCCTTCTGATTTGTCCTCATTTATGGAATTATTAGATTGTTGATCGTTGATAATTGATCTATAACATATTACAAGCACTCAGGAGATCACCTTCTATTCAATTAATAAGAATGAACAACCAAAAAGGCAATTCCAAAATAGTCGACTGCTACCAGGGGTTGGGGTTGGGGTTGGGGT
>JALQPE010001343.1:0-18063 GCA_030407315.1 Asparagopsis taxiformis | reverse complement strand
TCAGTGGCATAGACCAGACTATTGATTGAGACAAAGTTGTAGTTGGAGTTTTTCCTGCTGGTTTTGGTGGCTTCTTGTTTCCTGGAGACTATGTACCTGGCAGCAACTGACTTCCCGATGCCACTGCACCCTACAAATATGTTGGCCTGCCCGAGCAGGTGCTCTGCATCCATTTTGTAGTTGTCCGTTGAGTGGGACTATGAGTTTGAGTTCATCTTTGATGCCTGTCAGGTTCTTCATGAGGGTGGGTACTGTTTCATTGTCATGGCTGGAGTCTTCTTCGATGTCCATTTTTTCCTGTGGTCTGGGTGACCTGACTCTTTAGTTCTCTATTGATTGTTCGTTGCCCCTTCCGGCTGCTTTCTTCCTGGTGAGTCTTCTCTTGGGTAGTGACTTGCCCTTGGAGGCACTGTGCTTGGGTGTGTTGCTCCGCATCTTATTATTATCATGTCTATTTTCTTATTTGGTTTTGATTAAATGTGATGGGGATTGGGGCGGCTCAGTGGTAGGTTCCAGGATTCGTTTGACTATCTGTTTCTGGTGCCTGGTCTGGACGGGACTCTCATAGTCGAACTTCTGAGCTTGGGAGTTGGTTCCGCGCTGCATAGGTGTAAGTGCGCTAAATTAAAAGTGAATAGGATGGAGGCAGATCTGAATCAAAGGAGAGTGAATATTGAATATTAATTAATATTTTATAATTCATATATTAATAATGGCGAAAACTCACCCCACTAACATTGCAATCGGCAAGAACAAGGGTCACCAGGTCACCAAGCTGAAGCTGTCCGAAAAGCAGGCTAAGCGAATCAAGCCAGCCAACAGGAAGGGCAAGGCTGCCAAGCGAACCAAGTTCATCAGATCAGTGATTGCTGAGGTTGCTGGTGTGTCCGTATACGAGAAGAAGGTGATCGAACTCCTCAAGGCTGGTTCCGTCAAGGACACCAAGAAGGCACTCAAGGTCACCAAGAAGGCCCTCGGTACCCACAGGAGAGCCAAGGTCAAGAGAGAAAACCTCATGAACCTCCTCAGAGCCCAGCAAGCTGCCCTCAAGAAAGACAAGGAAACCAAGAAATGAGACTGATCCCTCTATTTAAATTCAATATAGCAAGACTCACTTACAATCAATAAATGGGGAGGAGGCACCCATCAATAAAGATGGGAGACACCCATCAACAGATATCAGTTGTAGATGTCAGTTGTAGATATAGGGATCACTGGGTATGCTCTTATCTACAATGAATTAATGAATATCTTTATCTTCTTTCTTATTGATTATCTTGATTATCCTTTTAGCTGTCTACTGATTGATAGTATCATCGTGACACTATGTTATAATCTGGTAGCAGTATTGATCATGGGTCTGGTGTGTTCCTAGGCTGTGTATGGCTGGCTGAAGAGTCTCCCTGAGACTCACCAGCAATTGCGCATTCTTTACAAGGACCGTTATTCGTTTTCTGAGTTTGGCCGGGTGGCTCTGTCTACCCTTCGGAACTATCAGGAGTAGGACCTGGATGGTGTGTCTGGTGAGTTCCTGAGGAAATCCATAATTGAGTCTGTGCACTACTAATCAAGTACCCTCAGTGACAAGGTGGAGGGAGACAAGGTACCCAATTCCTTGCCATCAAGTATTATGTCGATGTCCCCAGGAGATAAGGAAAGACATCTAAGGAAACTCATTAAGGAGAGTTTCATCCTGGTAGACCTAAGTGACATGTTTGAGGGCAGCACCCGTAAAACTTACTAACAGGAAGTCAAGGAGGAAATGTTTCATGACAGGGAGTCCTTCCTGGAGAGCATGTCACTCAACAAGGCAGACCTAGACATGCTCATCAGGGAGTTCCACCCAGCTGTCATCCGGCTACTAGAGGACTATGTGTCCTTCTGCAACGAAGTAGTCGAACAGTTCATTGAAAATAAGGAGAGTTACTACTTCAGACTGCTCCTCAACCTGAAAGCACATGTCATTGAGAAGAACAAGTACAGGGTTGTTGAAAACAACATGAACAACCACAGGAAGGCAGACACATTGAGAGAGGATATAGGCACCATCTGCCAACTACTCATAGACACAGTCAAAGTACAACATCACATGGAACAACAGAAACCAGATGAAAACAGCATCAGTTTCTATGAGGATACCAACCTGCACACCTTAATGATGTCCATACTGTTCAAGGACACATACTTCCAACAGAACATCATACAGATCATGCAGAACTATTACAAGGAAGAAGTCAAGAAGTACAGACAAGCACCCACTGCCAAGGCCAAAGAACTAGGAAAGGCACTCAAAAATACAGGAGTCAGCCATAAACCAGCCAGGAACCTATCAGGAGAGGGCAGCCATATTGAGAGTCTGTTTGAGAAGGAGAGGAGTCCCTTCAACTCAGATCAGATATTCTCGAAGGCGGTGAGGATGTTCCACACTATCAACGATCACCCAGAACCTATATTTCGACTCAAGATATTCTATGAGCTCAGCAAGACTATCGAGAAGGAGTTCAGATAGTTATTCAGAGCTCACAATGAAACATCAGAAAAACCCATACCGTACACTCGATAGTCGGCCACTCTGATTGCCAAATGGCTGATCAGCAGGGATAAGAGCACCAACCAGTCAACTGAAAGTCTCATCAATGTCCTGTTGACTTACTGGTTCATCCATCCTCGGTACAGGGAGAGTGAGAAGGGTAGTAACCTGATTCCTTTTGTTGAGGAGGTGGAGTCCATCCTGGAGGTCAGTGAGTGATACTAAATATTGGGAACTGTTTGAATACTCATCGAATATAAGTATTGGAATTTAAGAGAACATTAAAGAACCGAACTATGAGGACGGAAATAGTGAAACTGAGCACTTACAAGGACAATATATCGGATTTCTTTTCGAAAGTAGTGGACCAGATAGTGCATAAGAAGGATTACGATGTGACTGTCATCATGGACAAACCAGCCAATACGACTACTGAGAAGGAGATCGAGGAGATCAACATCAAACCTGACAAACAGGACAACTCCAAGAAGACAGAGAACATAGAGGAGAGCACATACTCGAAGGAGGAGGTGCATGAGAAGGTGATAAGACCTGTTCCCTTGTAAACTCAGAGAGAAGGAAAAGTCGGTCATCTGAGATCGTGTTGGTGCAGAGATCTAATCACTCAATCCTGCCCAATTTGAAGATCAGTGGCAATGACCAGAGTGATGAGTCATCGATGGTCTCCAGACCGAAAAAACATAAGAAGAGACCCAGTATCATGAGCATGGTGGGGGAAAATGAGGACATCGATGCAGCCAGGATATTCATGCAGAGGACAGGCATCCGGAAAAAATCAGACAAGGCATCAAACAAACAGATCTAGAGAGAGAAGGAACCCACTAAGAAGGTGGATGCATCAGTGCAGGTGACAGACAGGGATAGGCCAAACCATACAATCGCCGAAGAGGAAGAAGACCGGTTGCTGGGTTCGGATGATGAGAGATCCGATGGGGGGAGGGTGCCATACTCAAGGAAGTCCAACCCAGAGAACACCAGTCTGGATTCATTCACATAGTCAGATGAGTCCATGTCAGATGATGAGGATGATGAGTCCAATGTGGAGTCACAGTTCAACATCGAGAACAGACTCAACGATGCCATCAGGTTCATCGAGAGGGATGAACTGTATCAACTTGAGGACTACCTTTATGACTTCAAGAACAAGTACTCATATCTCACTGACCGGATACAGATCAAGTGGAGACTGCTCATGGCCTACTGCAAGGAAAACAGGAAAGAGTACGAAAGGGCAGCCATCAACTACAACCAAGTCATAGAGATATCCAAGGAGTCACCCAAGTCCATGCTCATAGACTCAGCAGATGTCTACCATAGACTAGGTATCTGCTACTCAGAAATCAAAGAGTGGAATATAGGCATACAGGCATTCTCTAAGGCACTCAACGAATACAACTAAAAAAGGAACATAGCCAAGTATGCAGAGTGCATCAACAATCTAGGAACGCTCTATCTCAATGCCGGGTACATCAGTGAAGCCGAAGAGTGTTTCCTGTCAAGCTACTATATCAAGCAGGAACACTGGGGAAGGAACTCAATCAAATTGTTCTCGTCCTTGTTGAACCTATACGAGTGCAATTTGATCGTCAGGAACTATGAACAGGCTAACTCTATGCTTGATGTGCTGGAAAGGATTGCAGGCCAGGCAACCGAAACATAGCTCCTTTTGGGAAGTGTACATAGAAGAAAAGGAAAACTGGCATTCTTATCAGGACAGCTAAAGGAGGCAGAAAGACAGTTTGCAAAGTGCAATTAATTGTTGAAGGATAAGTACCCTTATTGCCTTGAGTACGGATAGCTCATGAATAACTTGGCACTTTTAAAATTGGAACAACATAGGTACCATTAAGCCAAGGAACTCTGTGAGAGAGCGTCTATTCTGATAAACTTCTACTGTTCGAAGGAGAGCCCAGCAGTGAAGACATTGAAGAGGAATATGGACTTGGTGCATAACTACCTGAAGAAGATCCACTCGCATGGGAGTTTGATGGAGAGATCATGAGTGTGTTGAGTGTGTTTGAATTTGGAATTTGTTTAAGTTCGAAGAAATCATAGAAAACTATAGAAATAGACCTCATAATTTAAAGCTATCGAACAATTGCGAAAGATGCTGAGTGCTGCACTCCACCCTTAGTCTCAGTCCTGTTCGGACACTCCTGACTTTGTGGCCTAGCACCAAGATATCTCCCGGCATGTGAAGTCGCTCAGGTTGAAGAAGGCTAGCCTTTCTGGAGTTCAACTCAGTCAACTGAGTGCCTATGTTCAGTCTACGATTTCTTTCTTGGAGTCTCGGAATGCTCTACAGAGTCCGCTCTTCCTGCAGGCACTGATCACTCTGGACAACTCTCTCAACATCAGTGGGTAGGTGCTCAGGAACATTGTGTTTTCGAAGGCCTTCTTCACCAACATCAACCGATACTTCCTGAGCATCTGTGGGGATGAGGATGGGGACAGCGGATAGGCCGAAGTGGACTCTAGAATACTCACCTCGTTTGAAAAGATAATTTAAACTGACAAGCTGAAAGAAAATCACAAGTCACAGAGGAACTTCGAACTGTACTCAGTATTCTACCTCATTGTCATGATCATCTACGAAACCAACAGGAGAGAAGATCACTCCCTGTTCATGAAGCACCTGATTAATGGGAAGTTCCTGTCCCACTTCTTCTCCTTAGAGTTAGTCAGGACAAGTAAAATGGCTAAACTGGTGGGCATTATCATCACATTCTTCGTCAAAACCCTCAATCTTGGGCTGGAGGGTAAGAACCTGAAGAGGTTCATCCTGAGCAACCTGCACCTGAGTGACTCAGATGAAAGGATATAGTTCTACTTCTTTTATTCCCTTAAGGCAGTCAAGGACTCACTTCTCCTGGCCGATATCCGCAAGTACGATGTTGTTGAGTTCCTGGTCAGGTGCCTAGAGAAACAGGCAGGCACTCAGCAGGCATTCTACATCTACGACCTCCTTCAGTTTATGCTCAGGAAGTACCCACTTCTCGGGTACAAACTCAACAATCCTGCATTCTTTGCCTGCCTAGAGAAAGACTTGTTCAAGCATGAAAGAGAGATTACTAGGATCTTCGAAGTTGTCACACCGTGCATCCCATCCGATAAGAGGACATAGGCTATCTACGCCCATCTAGGAACCATTCACAAATCTACAAATATTGACTTAGCTTTCCGGATGATCCTCATCTTCTTCCAATAAAACGACAAGGATGACATCAATATCAGCATTGCTAAGTCAAGGATGCTTGAATTGTGTTACAAGAGGCTGGGTGATCACCCTTCAGCCACTGAAGAAAAACTGATTTATGGATTTTTCCAGAATCTGGTAGGAAAACTAGGGAAGACCAGCCAGGGGATGGTGGAAGTCCTGTACTATCGGTTTATGATGGATAGGGAGTTCCTTCCTGAGTCTATTCGAGGGGAGGTACTTCTTCGAGCACTTGCAGAGGACCCATACAGCAGGGAGGTAGACCCCTGATGGACACTGTTTTTCAATAGAGTGAGTAATGATGTTCATTATTCTGTAATATTGATCCTCCATTAAATTTAAGATACCGATACTCGTATGGTTCAGGAAAGTGCCTGTAAGTGTGTTGCTCCCTATGTGTTCACTCCTCGAGGGGTGGCCCTGACTACCCTAGGTGCTGCCTGGTGCATCGGGTTTATTGAGAACAAGTGCAGAGATGCCCTTTCTTCCCCTGAAACCAAACTGGCCAGCTGGGCTGACAGCTTCCGTATTAACTCCAGGATATTCCCTGCCTTGGGAGTGTTCGCCAGTGGGTTGGGGTACTGGGCATTCAAGAAGACCGAGGAGAAAGACTACCTGTATGGAGCCATGGCTATGATGTCCATCCTACCAATCACCTTTGCATTCATCCACAGCACCAACGGCCGCATGCTGGAACTCCACAAGGACATCCAGGAGAAAAAGGTAGTAGAGTGCGGAAAGAGGCAGGAAAGGGAATTAAGGACAGACTCTCAAACTGGGTGTCCTTCCACAGACTCAGAATTGCGGCCATGCTGGTCGGAGTGTCCTTCTTCTACCTTGCTGAGACCAAGTACCTCAAGAAGTGACTGTCTGATTTGTATAGGACCCATTGATGCATATCCGTAACTAGATGGAGTATAGTGGATTTAGTCAGTAACAGCCAGCACCTGAGTTGATGTTATAAAATAATTAAGTCGATAAGGATATCTCATGAGTCAGAAATCGTACCCTCTCTGGATGACCTACCCTAAGTCTGCTGCCATTTTCTGGACTGGTGCCAACCTCTATACTTCCCTGGTGGACCCTCCTATCAGGGGTAAGCTTCCTGATGCTAGAAGTAAACTTTCCTGGTGGGCTAAGTATGTGCACAGGGGTGACCGCACTTTCTTCCCCCTGCTGGCCAGCACTATCCTGGTTGGACTCTTCTCCTACCATGAAACTAAGAATGAACTCTTCATGTACGGTTCTCTCGTCACTGCTCTCGGCATTCCTCTCAGTATTCTCTATGTCGGAGGACCCGAGAAATCCCTTAAGGAAAAGGCAACCCATATCGAAAAAGGAGGGTTTCTCACCAAGAACGAAGAAAAGGAAATCGAAGCCAACATCCAGGACTGGACATGCAGGCAACATGTCAGAACTGCACTCTCCCTTGTCACAGCAGTCCTCTTCATCTTAGCTGAGAGGAAGCAGCTCAAGTGATCCAGATACCACTCAGCCCATTGAACACTCCTCCCTATTGAACTTACTGAATATCCTAGTCACAATTAATTAATAACCGGTTATAATTAGTCAATTAGTCAAAGAGTATCGAATTTGGAGAATAGAGTGTTTGACATTTTAGAAATTGATCCGGATTTTAAATCAGATGGCTATCGAAGCACTGCCTTCCTACTTATCCCTTGTGTACTTGACTGTCTCGGTCTATACAAGTGTGGTGTAGCCCCTACTGGCCAGGAGGATTGGATCTTCTCGCAACTAGCTCAGATTCTTCATTGAGTCATTGAAGTACAATGGTAAACTGGTTCCTTTGATGGCGATGTCTTTGATTCTGCTTGGACTGTACTGTTACTTCAAGTTTGACAGTTCAAATTATCTCTATGGGACCATACTGCTGATTCTGACTCCCATCATCATGACGGGTATCGGGAAGGTGCCATCCAAGAACAAGAGAATGATCAGAATTGACAAGAGGTACGAAACCCATGAGAACATGTCCAGGGATGATGAGATCGAAGTGGCTGAGGGGCTGAGCAGGTGGACTCTCTTCCATCGAATTAGGTGTGTTATCTGTGTTGCAGTGTTTGTATTCTTCACCTTGGCTGTGGGGATGTCTCCCCTTGATCGTTGATATTGATGACTCTCATATTTCCCTATTTCTTCCTATATGGTTCTTTTCCTCCTTTCTTATATGCTATGGATATTCTTTTTTGATCTTTGATTCTTTGATCCTATTCTAATTTCTACCCAATGAGCTAGAGGATGAACAGTTTCCATGTTTCCCGTAGCTATGATGTGATATTCATTGGGCAGCTGGGGGCAGTGGTGGCTCATCACTTCATGAAGAGTGTGCCTGGTACCTACAGGTGCCTGGTGATCAACCAGACATACACCCTAATTGAACCATCTCTATCCATGATGTCGGCTGAAAGGGTAAAGATTACTCGAAGGGCTCCCGAGAAGTGTGACCTCGAAACCAGGGAAATTGTCAGAATCAAACCATTATTGAGGCAGATTGAGATGGAGAAGGGCATTGTCTACTACTATCGGTATCTGGTCTACGGGGAAAGTAACAACAAATGATAATGCAGATGACTGGGCAGATATAGGATCCATCCCCAAACTCAAGGAAGCACTATCCAATGAGTATTCACTAGTGTACTCGAACTGGGTGAAGACAGACCTATCTAAGGTCTACAAACACAAGACAGGGAACCTGGTGTTCTACATCCCCAATGGCAGACATTCAGGGTATGACAACTTTGGATTCCTGACTGTGTACAGTCAGTTCGTGAGGGGGCAGAAGATCAATGACAGTTTCACCTGCAAGGTCATCCTATAGGGTACTGAGTTCCTGCATTTCGATAAGGAGGGGGATGAGTTCATTAAGAAGTACCTGAGGGAAAACAACGTGGAGGTCATATACAACACTAACATCACAGAGATAGACTATCTGAGGAGGAGACTCACTCTCAATGCCAAGACCAAGATATCCTACACTATATTCTACTGCATTCTCCCCCAGAAGGTCCCAGAGCTGCTGGTGCAGGCCGAAATCAACCCCTACCTGAACTACCCGAAGACACTGGCCAACAGGGAACACCGCAACATATTCATCTACGGAGCAGATATCTTCCCCACTACACACTCATTCACAGCCATCAACTACCAGGCACACATCATCAGGCACAACCTGATCAACTCCCTCCAGAAAAAACAGGAAATGGCCAACTACGAAGGAGAAACATCCATCAAGTTCTGGCTGAACGAGAAAGAAGCAGTCAAAATATCCCACAACTACTACTCCCACCAAGAAATCACATCCAACTGCCTGTCCAGCTTCTACTGGTCACTCACCTCCAAGACTTTATCAATGCTGGAAGTAGACTGGTTCTATAACCTGAGTTCGGATGGAGCACCCTTCTACTTTATCAGTCCCACATTCGCCGATTGCAAGACCAACTATAATGAAAATGATGAGAAAAACTCACATCGGAATCTCAAGTCCATATTCAACATAGACCCAGTCAAACATGACCCCATCGACTGACTGATAAGTGTGTCCATCTATTATAACATGGGTAAGTTTCTATATTTCTGAATATAAGGTGGTATTCGACCATCAATGCTGGTGGTGCACCATATGGTCTTCCATGAGCATCATGATGGAATCTCCATATTTGAGGATCTGAAGCTGGCTGAAGAGGGTCAGTGTGTCTATATAGGCATTGATGTCCAGTTTATCTCCGTAACTATCCCTGAAGATATCGAATATGATTTGTTTGAGTACATGGCACTCTTCCTCTGCTTAGTCCGTCAGTCCTGCTATTTCAAATTCTTCGATGGGTATCTTCTATACTCCTTCTCCCTGTTTTTCCTCCACTCTCTTCTTATACTCAGCTATCTGGAACTCATCACAGACTTTGATATTGACCAGTAACATGGCTAGTGCTAACTCTCTGAAGCTCAAGTGTTCTTACTGAACCAGATATTGTTGGACTGTATCGAAATCTAGCCTCAGGAAGTAGGTGTCCAATAGCTTGGACTTCCTCCTTTTCTCGAAGTAGACCTTGAATGCACCGAAGTTGATTTTGCCTGCTCTATTAGCTAGGCACCTGGTTTCCTCCAAGAATATTTTATAGTAGAAGATGGGTATTTTTCGGTGGGAACTTTCTACTGGTATCTGGATTGGGTGCACTGTTAACTCCTCAATGGGTCTGTACACCTCAGTGATGGGTACCACATGGATGTTCTTGATGGTGCTCTTCCTAGCCTCCTGGATGGATTTCTTCAATGTTTTGAATATGTCGTAAGCATAGTCATTCTCTGCCTTAATGCCGAAGATGATCCAGTCGTCCATTTTATTGACCAGAGCAGTGTAATAGGACTTCTCCTCTAGGATTCTCTCAACCACCCTCCTCCTTATGTTCTCCATTTTATGTAGGATTCTGGATTGTTCCTTCCTGATAGTGAGGTCTATCAATTATGTTAGCTTCTGGGATTATTCTGCCTTCAATTTCTTCTCCTTCTCTATATAAGTCATTTATTACTAGCTTTCCAAGTTGGAATCAGATTTAGGCAATCTCTGAGTTGGTCTGTCAGTTTTTCCAGTCGATCACTCCTGGTCAGTTACCCACAGTGCACTGAGTAAACGGGTTCAGAGTGAGGAGGGATTCCAATTGATAAGTACTCAGGCATAAAATCAGTCTTGATACCCTGCCGAGCACAGTTCACTGCAAACACAAAGAACAGTTGTTCTATCAAGAAACTAAGTTCGGTTTGGAATAGCTTCTAGGCAACCTCAATGATCTTGGCCACTTCTTCATTGAGCCAACTCGACTGAATCAGTTGGTTTCTCTCGTTCACTGCCTCATTCTTCTTCACCTAGATGGGCTCCCAAAGTTGGTCATATAGCTCATCCAGTTTCTCAACAAGATGCTTCGAAGCCTCAGTATCCTTAACAATGCTCAGTTTTTCTGCGTGCAGTTTATTGTAGTTCTATTGGAAACCCAGTATTTTCCCCTAAATTAGACTTAGTATTACTGCTTTGTCATCAGGTCGATTGATAATGCTCATGAACTTCTTCTGAAGACTTAAAAGTGACTTCTCGAACCCAGTTCTAACCTCAGTAAATGTATGCAAGTGCTCCTTTACAGTTTACTTATACTTGTTGGCTGCGATTAGGTACTTCTACAATAGAACAATTGTGTTTTGGGAAGACATCGATTGAAGAATTTCCTCCAAAGACTGCACTTTGGCTGCCTTTTGTTCTATGATCGGTTGAGATGGAATATTAGAGACGGTTTATGCTGGTAAGATCGGCTCTTCCTTGATTTATTCGGCCTTTAGCTCCTCAGATTAATTCTTTTCAATCTACTCTTCTTTTTGGTCACTCCCTTATTCATTTTATACTTTTTTCTCCTAGTTTTCATTTTCTTTTTCTTCGCCTTCCTTCTTTTCCTATTTGCTTTGTTCTTCTTGTTCCTTCTATTTGGCTTCAGCTTCCCTGGCTGCTATTCTACCCTTTATTTCGTTGAGATCTTCATACTTCGAGCCGAGTCTCTTCTCTACAGCTTTGTTGATTTCTTCAAATGTGTCATTTATCGCCACTTATGATGTATCTACTTGTTGGTAAGCTTGAAACTTATGTCTGTTATCTCCGAAGCAGCTATAGAACTGTTTAAGAGGATTTAAGTCTGTTGAAGGACTGATCTAAATGGGCTCTACGTCGACTAGTCGGTCAGCCAGACCCTTAACATCAGTTGGGACTGGATTGAATGTCGGGTGATATGTTATATCGGTTTGAGGATCCACTTTTCTGCCCTTATTCCTATTCTCAAGTGCTTCTTGATTGGCGGAGAGTTCAAATATTAAGTCGAATGTTCCATTTTTCAGGTTTGGATCTGCTTCTTTCTTGGGAATGGGAATTAACATTGACAGTTTGTCTCTTATCTCCTCTCCCTTGGGATTGAGTCTTTCACTCTCCTCTACATAGCTGTTCAGTTCTTTCTCTAGTAGTTTCAGGTTCTGGATATCCTCGAATGGATATGAGTCTATGATGAAGCCTGCCTTATAGAAGTAAGGGTTCTTGGTTGGTGGTTACTCTGCTACTGGTTCTGCTCCCTTCTTATCCTTCTTGGGCTTCTTGGCTCCCTCCTCAAATTCTTTGAGTGCCTGTGCGTATCTGGCATCCTCTTTCTCTTCTGCCTGAGTGTACTCAGCCACTCTCTCTTCTTCGGTCATTGGCTTATAGAGCTGTTTGATTCTGAATTAATGGCATTGATGTATATTTCTGGAGTCGCATCATTCACTGACTCTATCTTCTCAGCAAGTTCAACACCGAATTCTTTGAGAGCTATTTTCTATGGTGATTCTTCTTCAGGTTTCTTGGCATCCTTCTTACCACCCTTCTTGGGATCTTCAGCTGGAGGTGGCTTCGCTAGCTCGAGAGCCTCCTTAATGATACGAACAGGATCAATGATGGATAGACCATACTTTTATGCCAACTTGGCAGTGTGAGTCGACTTACCAGTCAGTTTATCACCCACAAATGCCATCTTCAAGGGAAGGTGATCAATGTGAATATCTTCAACCTTAGGCACTTGCATTGGGGGATATGACAATTCGATGATGTTGTTGATGAATGCAGCCATCTCGTGATTGGGAGGTGGTGATTCACTCTCTGAGTATAGGCACCATTCCTTCTGATTGTTGATGTAGTTGACCAATGTTCCCTCCTCCATCGATAAGTCAGTGAAATAGTCCTCCTTCCCCATGGACTTTGATCCGTCTTTAGGAGCATAGTCTATGAAGGCTTTCTCGATGTTGGTCCATTCACCATATGTGAATCCACCCTTAAATCTGAATTGGTCTTCGCATCCTATGGTCACATGTAGGAGTGCTTCGATGACTTCTTCTGCAACTGAGCACCGACTCTGATACTTTTTCTCTAGATACTCGACATCTCTCTGCAGGTAGAGTATCCTGTTCCTTCTGAATTCGTTCTGCCGTTCTTCTTCTCCACCGAATCGTGGTAGGTCCACAAAGTTCTTCTTCTGGTACTTGAGTCTGGTGGTTTCGATTTGTGCTGCTCTACTCTAGTTTTCCCTCTGCACCTGTTGGCACTGCTTGAAGTGCTCTGCCATTTCTTGACTGTACTGATCGACCAGGTTGTTCTCTGTCCAGATGGCATCTGACTTGAGTTTGGCCTCATCTGCATCTACCCTCTTCCTATTCTCTCTCTTGACCCTTTCTTTCTTGTCTGTCTCGTTTTTCTGGATGTTGTGCTTGATTCTCTCCAGCACCACCACTTTATTGAACTCGGCGGTATCACCCTTGGCTGGTTTATCTGGGTCATGTTCCAATTAGACACCCTGTCTTATGCAGTTGAGTTGGAATGCCTCTAACCCATCTGTGAAGTTCTTCTATTCACTTTCCCTTAATGACCTTGCAAAGTTGTCTTTCTTATCCTTCATGAACTGACTGAATTGTTGATCTTTCTCTACCCTCAGTCTCTTGACTTCTTCTGTTTTGGCCCAGACATCGTACACTCTCTGTTCTTGTGATTTCATGAATGCGTGATTGTTCCTCAGTTTCTGTTGTTCATATTCTCTGTGTTCCTGTACTGCTCTCCTTGACTGATCTATTTCGTGTTTGCGTGTCTCCAGTGCTAACAGTTAATGTTTAGTCTTTTCCTCTCTGAACTTCTCCAGTTTCTTTTCAATCTGCATTATTTTCTGTGGCATGTGCTTTTAGGTTTGAGTCATGGCAAATTTGCTGTTGATTGTTATTTCTCTCTATCTACTGGCAAACATCTTCTTCTATTGGGGTTGGATTGATGACAGTGCTTGGGGAAGACTATTGGTTCCCCTTAAACTGCTTTCCTTCTTCAACTTGGCATACTTGATGCACTCATCCCTCAATGTCAGCAGCAATGGCTCAGTGTTGTATATGATGTTGTTGATGGGGAAGTCCACATTAAAGTGCTATAGTAAGAGATCTTTCACATTCTTGTAATTGTGGAAGATGCATGCCATATCAGGACTACTCTTGAACTTACGGTTCTTACTCAGGTTCAGCTTGTCCAGAATAACTCCGAAGTTATAGCCATTATCAAAGTCAGACACACTCTTGAAGGCCTTACCCAACTTCAGGGAGTTCAACCACTTCAATGTCTAGTTATCCAGGTCACCCATATTATAAATAAGAATAATCAGAGCAGTTTCACATATCTCATAGAGTAATTGCATCAAAATTTCTTCAGTTTCTTCTTGAAGAACCGGATGTACACCACAGAAAACATGAACAGAGCGTAGAACAGGATTATCAGGTACTTCGATAGGACCCTCACTCCCCAGAACACACTGTCAGACCAAGGAACTGACTGAGTAGCCTCAACCTGATTAGCTGCATTAGATATAAAAGTACCTAGGAGAGCAGAATCGGTGGATTCGGGGATCACAAACACCCCAATCATGATAGTGAAGATGGTGGCAAATAGCCAGTTCTTCCTGGATGACCCGTTGGAGGATGGTAGGATCATATATTCAACACTGTCTTCAAGGAAGTCATCTCGGAATGGGGATTCAAATTGACTGTCCTTCGAACTGTTCTCGGGTTCCATTCTGTTGCTGGACTGGTCAGTTGATGATGGTTCCAGGTCTAGGTACTGATCTACTGGGTCCCTTTGTGATGCTGTGGAGCTGGGACTGTTCTTGACTAGTGTCTTCATGAACTCTAGTTGTTCTCTAAGGTTGGTGTTCTCCGTTTCTAGTCTGGCATTCTTGAGTTGCAGTTCTGAGTTGACTACTCTCAGTTTCTGCAGTTCATCCTTGGTGCCATCCAGTTCGTCCCGTTTCCTGCCTCTAACTCTGGTGGCACTCTCCCTGTTCTGGACTTTCCTGCATTAATTTAACTTTACTTCCTGGCTTTCTTGTACTCAACTGGGTCATCCTCGTAACGGTAAGTCCTGCCCCCATCGTGAATGGGTTCATACCCTTTTCTGATGCCCTTGGTCTTAGCCATAGCTGGCCGACGATCCACATCGGTGCTCACAGTGTTATTGGCACCCTCACTCTGAACCTCCTCGTTCTAGGACTCCTAAGAGAAGTATGGAACATTCATTGCTTTTGGTACGGCTTTATCGATATTTTCTGACTCGGAAATAATATATACAGACACTCAGATTGTCACAACCATTGATGTGTTATAAAAGGTTAATAAAGGTATTAAAGGTCAATGGAATCAGACATCAAGTATAATGGATTCTGGTGTTTAAATTATGTATTTATTCTTTCATTAATTTAAGGTCAGAAACCAAAGTGATTGAGGTCTATGGCTGTCTGTCTATCTATCCTCTATCAATACCCCTTCAGTTTCTTCACTTGAAGTTGCTTAGCTGCCATTCTATTATTCCTTCTCCTTTATATTTATTCTTCCCTCATTTATTATAAATCGAATGAGATACTGGGGCTGATGAAGTGAATGTCCTAGGTGAGCACCTCCATAATAATAATGAACTTTGATACTCCTGTACTGCCTAAGTACGAGAAGCTGGAGAAGATAGGCGAGGGAGCCTATGGAGCAGTGTACAAGGCCAAGACCAAGAAGGGTGGCACCCTGGTGGCTATCAAGACAATGACATACGATGACCAAGACGAAGGAGTGTCGAGTACTACACTGAGGGAGATCTCTCTGCTGCGTTCCCTGTCCCACCCTAACATCATCAGGTACCCCATTGACTGATGTAGACTCCTGGATGTCGAAATAAACACAATGACGAGGCATCGACAAGTGCACCTGGTATTCGAGTGCATGGAGATGGACCTATGCAAGCACCTACGGACAGTCAAGCAACTGCACCCCTAGGCAGTCAAGGTACCCACTGATTAATGGGTAGAAGTACTTCAAACAGATTCTGGAAGGGGGTAGCCTACCTGCATGAAAACAGAATTCTGCATAGGGACCTCAAACCTCAGAACATCCTCATCCATCAGTAG
Source organism: Asparagopsis taxiformis (assembly GCA_030407315.1). NCBI lineage: Eukaryota > Rhodophyta > Florideophyceae > Bonnemaisoniales > Bonnemaisoniaceae > Asparagopsis > Asparagopsis taxiformis. Next base: position 2,300 of record JALQPE010001343.1, on the reverse strand, counting down.
GAAGGAATCAAGATAGGGGACTTCGGACTGGGGAGGGTGTTCAACTTCCCCCATCGAACCTTCAGCAAGGAAATTGAGACCCTATGGTATCGGGCACCTGAACTGCTCCTGGGTATAGGCTATCCTTATTCAGGTTCTGACGCTTATGGTTTTGGAGTGGACATCTGGTCACTGGGCTGTGTGCTCTATGAGATGGCTGAGGGTGGGAAACCCATGTTCAGAGCCGAGAGCGAGATTGACCTCATCTTCAAGATATTCCAGTACCATGGCACACCCAGGTTCAAGGACGAAAAGAGAAGGGAACAGTCATACCCCCATTTCAAGAAAACCTTCCCCAAGTTTCGAGCAGACAAGGACAGGTGGAGATTTGAAACTCTGGATGAAGATGGAGTAGACTTACTCAACAGGATGGTGGACTTCTGGCCAGAGAACAGGATCACCATACAAGATGCACTCAGGCACAGGTACTTCCAGAGCAGTCCCAAGTACTGACTGATATTTATCATTAACTATGAGCCAATGGTGCTCTTAATAAAATTAACTTCGACCGGCAAGACCCGATGCAAACAACTAGAAATCTGACTATATAGATGGACAGGAGCAGGGATAAGCATCGCAGGGAGAGCTAAGGCAAATTTAGGAAGACCAAACTGTCATTTGAGAGAGATGAGTCACGGAACAAGTATATTGACTTTATGAACCTCTCCCGGACAGAGCAGATGCATAATGTTAGAAGGAAATCCAAGGAGAAACGGGCTGAGTGGAAACACGATTTCTATCGAACCAGAAATAGTTTCAGCGTGACGGAGAGATCAGGAATGGAGGAGTACCTGGACAACAACACCAGGCACAACATCCAATTCATGGACAGGAGTCTAGTAGGGGGAGGTACATCAGAGGGTATACAGGCATGAAACACCCGAAGAAAGGAACTAGGGCTATTCCCACAGACGTCTCGATCAGTGTACTCTAAACATTATCAACCAATATTGAAGGATAAGGTCAAATACAACGAGGACTATGAAGTCAGACCTAGTTTATTCGGCGATATTTGGTTGGACGAGAAGAAACACAGGATCATGGACATGTACAAGTTACAGGCCAATCCGTTCTCAACGAAGCGAAGTAACGACATCCTGGCCAGGCTACGGAAGGACAAGTGAGGGAGTGTTGAGATGAGTTGGAATTCAGTATGGCAGAGGCTAGTTCGATTAATTTATTACATATTAATTTGGTATAAATAAAATTGCTAAGAACCTCATGAGCTACTACGATAAGCCGAAGTACACTCCAGATAGCACTTACTCTCCGGTAGACTTCAAGAAGAACTCCTCGAAAATAGGGTACTACTCTTCATCGGTGAAGGACCCCGAGATCGAGGATCTGAAGGAGAAGTATGGAGTGAAGGCCCAGAAGCCCAAGGGGTAGTATAACGATCCATTCAAGGGGTTCCAGGAGATCCGGAAAGTACCCGAGGAGATATCCAACCTCAGGGCTACCTTCAATGCGGGTACCAAGCCATCCAAGACCAATCTCGACAGATTTGAAAGGACGGAGCTGCCACTTAACGACTCCCTCCGCAAAACAACTTTCAAATCAGAGAGAGAGAAACCCGAGGCCAGCCTCAGGCACACAGTCTACTCCAAGAAAAGTGAGTACACCGATATTGATTCCCCGCTACCACCCAATGGCCTCTCACATCACTACTCGGATAACTATCGCAAGAGAGCCAGCGATTTCGGTGACTCCAAGTACGAGGTCAAGGTTCACGATGTGAAACCCACCTCATCTGTCCTGAGCAATCTCGAGAAATAACGCGAAAAGGAAAAGAAGTCATCCAACATCGACTTCGATAAAATCAACGAGAAACTCAAGAAAAACGCGGCCATGATCGATGAGGTTCGCAAACTCACCGAAGAGAGAAAAATGCGGCATTAAAACAAACTTCAGAAATCTGATGTCAAGGAACCGACGATATATCATTCTCCTAAATAAAGCAACAATGACGGTTTGCTGACTCCTAAGTAGCCCAAGAAGTTCTCAGCTAAAAGCTATGAGGTAGAACCCTATACACCCAAGTATGAGAAGAAGACAGCTGAAAGCAATAGTGAATTTAGCAAGAAAACGGCTTTGTAAAGGTCTAAATCAAACAATTATCTTGATAGTGAGAAAAAACCGGCGTCCTACCTGGGTTCCGAGAAGAAATCTCGTGATTCAAAGGAGACGTCTAACACTCTTACAGTGGGTAAGGAGTATTTCAAGGATAAAACTGCGGCCAAATCAAGCAAGGACCTGTTCCC
>JALQPE010001342.1:0-13805 GCA_030407315.1 Asparagopsis taxiformis | reverse complement strand
CCGTCGCGCGTGGGACCGCGCCACTGCGGCCAGCCATCACCGTCCGATTGCGGGTCTGCAGCCGCGACAAGCTGACACACGTGAGGACCAGCAGGGCAAAGGACGACCGGGCAGCGAGCGAGAGCATCGTGAACGGAGCGTAGCGAGCCGGGCCCGCCTGCATCTCGGCCTTCGCAGAGAACGAACCACCGGACATTGTTTGCCCCGCGCTCGCCGGACTCGCGCAAGCCCCGTAGAGTCCCGCGCCGACCACCTCGCCCAAGAAAGCCCCCACCTCCAACGTGAAGAATCCCGCCCTCCTAGTCGCTGGTGGCTGGTTCATCGGTTTCGCACCGATGGCCATCGCCACGGCTCAAAGCCCGCTGCCGCCAACCGCCCCCGCCGGACCGAGGACGGCCCCGCCGAAATCCGCGGCCCAGGAAACCCGCACCCCAAGAACCCGGAGAGGGTCGGCAGGAACCCACCGAAACGACGATGACTGCGCCCTTCGTCGTTACGGCACAGAAGTGGGGCGAGGAATCGGTGCGCGACGTGCCGATGAGCGTGACCCCGATCGGCGCCAAACAGATTCGTGATGCCGGCATCACGTCCGTGCCCGAGGCGCGCGCTACGTCCCGAACACGTTCGTCACGGGCTTCTCCGCCCGCGCCTGAGCTTCCCGTTCGTGCGTGGTGTCGGTTCGGGGCAGGGCGACCCCGCAGTCGCGACGTTCATCGACGACGTGCCGCAGCTGTCCGTCAGCAGCACCAACGTCTCACTCGTCGGCATCGAACGCGTCGAGTTCCTGCGCGGACCGAACAGCGCGCTCTGGGGCCGCAACACGGTCGGCGGCGCAATCAACCTGATCACGCGCGAACCTTCGTTCCGCGGCCGCGCCGACGCCAACGTCACGCTCGGCAACTTCGACAGCCAGCTGTTGCGAGGTCGACGTTTCGGGCCCGATCATGGACGACGTGCTCGCGTTCGGCTTCTCCGGCTCTTACGAGAAGCGCGACGGCTTCACGACGAACACGGTCACCGCCGTGACGTGGACTCGCGCGACAGCGCGTTCGGCCGCGCCCAGCTGCTCTGGACCCCGAACGACTCGTCGACGGTGCGGCTGATCCTGCACGGCGAAGAAACCCGCGACGGCGGCTTCGTGCTGTCGCCGCTCGACGGCCCCGGCGGACTGCGAGGCAACCCGTTCCGGGTCGCGCAGGACTTCGACGGTCGCACGGAGCGCGACATCCTCGCCGCGACGGTCATCTGGGAGCAAACGGGGCGACCAGGTCGACTTCAAGTCGATCACCTCCGCCCAGGGTTGGGACATCGACGAGTCGGCCGACTTCGACTTCTCTCTCATCGACGGCGTCCGCCGCTTCACCAACGAAAAGCAGGACTACCTCTACCAGGAGTTCCGGCTCGAGTCGGCCGCGGGCAACAAGGGCCCGCGCTGGCTCGTCGGCACGAGCGGCTTCTACAGCGACTCGACACGCGCGGCATCGAACGTATTCCGGCCCGGCGGCGCGGGTGTGCTCTTCCCGGCCATGAACGTCGGCACCGACACGTCGAGCGGCAACTTCGAGGATCACGCGTTCAGCGTCTTCGGCCAGCTGGCGGTCGACGTCGGCGAGCGCGTCGAGGTCACGGCCGCCGTGCGCTACGACTACGAACGCACTGCGGCGCGCATCACGCGCACGTTCGATCCAGGTGGCTTCACGGTGCCCGTCGCGAACACCGATCAGGATCGCACGTTCGATCGCGTGCTGCCGCGCGTCGCAGTCAAGGTCGACGCGTGCGACAACGTGACGGCCTACGCCTCCGCCGCCCACGGCTTCAAGGCCGGCGGCTTCAACCTCACAGCACCCGCGATGAGCGAGTCGTTCGGCACCGAGAAGAGCTGGACCTACGAGCTTGGCGCCAAGTCTGAATGGGCCGATGGTCGATTCACCGCGAACGCCGCGGTGTTCTACGTCGACTGGGACGACATGCAGCTGAGCCAGTTCGATTCGACCGCCGGTGGCTACGTGACCAACGCGGGCGCATCGAACAGCGCGGGTGTCGAACTCGAGCTCGCGGGCGAGGTCGCGGACGGACTTCACGCTCTTCGGCTCGGCCGGCTGGATGACGACCGAGTTCGACGCCTTCGTCGATCAGTTCGGCCAGAACGTCGCGGGCAACGACTTGCCGTTCGCGCCCGAGTTCACGCTCGCGGCGGGCGCGCAATACACCCTCGAACTCGACAACGGCTACCAGGGCTTCGCGCGCTTCGACTGGTTCTACGTCGGCGACTTCTACTACGACGCCGGCAACCTCGGCCAGGAGAGCTTCGACCTCGCCAACTCCGCATCGGCGGTGGCGGTGAGAACTGGCGCCTCGAGGGCTTCCTCAACAACGCGTTCGAGGAGGAATACATCCCGCTCGCGTTCCAGGCCAACCCCGCCGACCCGACGCAGTTCGTCGGCTTCAACGCCGCCCCGCAGACCTGGGGCGTGTCGATGCGCGTGTTCTTCTGAGCCGCTTCGAAGCGCGAAATGCGGTCAGTCGACCTGACCGATGCAGAACAGCTTGAAGTTCGTTCGCACGAACAAGCTGTCGTGCGCAACGACCAGCGAGCTGCGGATGTAGTCATCGTCCTCACCGGCCATTGCGACCTGATGCCGACGTCGCCACCGGCGGCGTCGACGACGACGACGAGGCCATTGTGATTCATCAGCCAGACCTTGCCGTCGGCGACCGTCGGCGAACTGCGCCAGCGATGATCCTTCGGCAGATCCGTGGTCCAGATGACGTTGCCGTCACGCGCGCGCACCTTGGACAACCGCTGCGCACGTCACTGAGAACGAAGAAGTGCCCATCGTGGAACGCCGGCGTCGGCACGTCGCTCGACACGGGGTTCCGCCGTCCTTCACTGCGCACGCCAGCGGCGTCTCCGCCGGCTTGCCGTCGGCGCCGAGCTTGATGGCGTAGACCGGCGCCTTCTTCGGTGCACAGACCAGCGCCATGCCCTCGCCGGTCACCACGGTCGGTACGAGCCGCCAGAAACGTTCGCGGTGCCCCTCGTTCCAGGTGCCCCAACGCCAGAGTTCCTCGCCGGTCTTAGGATCGTGCCCCGTGAGCACGTCACCGCCGACCAGCAGCATCTGCTGCTCGCCGTCCTCCGGCTTGAACGGCACGAGCGAGGTATAGCTCTCGAGCGACTCGACCTTGGCCGGTGACGGGCGTACGTGCTTGTAGCGCGTCTTGCGGTCGCCGGATCCATCGCGAGGATGAACGATTCGATCGGCTTCGGCTTCGGCTGCTCTGCGGCCCGCCTGCTTGCCGCCCTTGCGCCCGCCACCGCGACGCTTGCGCACGATCGGCACGTCGCGCTGCAGCACTGGCAGTAGAGCGTGCCGTCGAACAGGGTCGGACTCGCCGAGAACGTCCAGTTGAACGCGAACTTGCCGTACTCCTGCTGGATGTTGCGGCGCCAGAGCTCGCCGCCGTCGAGGTCGTAGCCGACGAGATCGCCGTTGCCGAAGAAGAAGACTACGCGTTCGCCGTCAGTCACGGGCGACGGGCTGGCATACGTCGTCTTGGTCCAGTCGATGCGCGCGATCCGCGTCGCGGTCTCGAGATCCTTGAAGCCACTACCGGCATCGTGCGACCACAGCAGCTCGCGCTCGTGCGTCGATGCCATTGCCATCAGCCGATCGCGCTTCACGTCCGTCGAACTCAGGAACACCCGGTTCCCGACCACGATCGGAGTGCTGGCGCCCGGACCGGGAGATCGAGCGACCAACGCACCCGCTTCGCCGGTGAGAAATCGGTCGGCAGCCCCGACGCGCTGGTCGTGCCGTTGTAGGCCGGGCCACGCCAGCCGGGCCAGTCCTGCGCGGCGGCAGTGACCGTGAGGAGAACGGTGGAAAGGGCGAGCGGGATCGAGCGGCAGTTCATGGCGAAAGCTCCGTTGCGGGTCGGAGACTACTTCATCGCCCCCACATCACCGAGAGCCCGACGAATCAACTCGGTCACGTCGACCGCTTCCTGAGTGTCCGTGATGCCGGTCAGCAGGTCGACCAGACCTCGGCGGTGAGCCTCTTCCTTGCTGATCTCCCCGAAGCGGAAATCCTCGGTGTAGAAGGCGCGGACGAGCGGCAGGAAGCGCTCGAACGACTCGTGCCAGCCCGCAGAGAAGCCCTGCATGTCCGGGTGTTGCACGTCCCCGGCGAGCCGACACATCGCCTCGAGCGCAGCCGACTCGGCAGACTTCATGGCGAGCAGCAGACCCGTCGAGTAGACGGGATCGATGAAGCCGAGCGCATCGCCGATCAGGGCCCAGCCAGCGCCACCGTCGCATTGCGCCCGATAGCTGAAGTCGCGCGCGACCCTCACCTCGCCGGCGCGCGTCGCGCCCTTCAGCCGAGCCTGCAGGTGCGGCGATTGCGCGATCGCGTTGTCGAGGATTTCGTTGCGGTTCTCGCCGAAGCGCAGGATCTCGCGCGCCGAGGTGACGAGACCGATGCTCACGACGCCCTGCAACGGGATCAGCCAGATCCACGAGCCGCCGTCGAGCCGGTAGATGATCGTGTTGCCGGCGTCCTTGCCGGGATCGAGTTCGACATCGCGGTAGTGCGCATAGACCGCCGTGTTCTCGAGTCCGGGCACACCCTCGTGCCGCGTCAGATCGGCGGCGATCACGCCCTTCTGACCCGAACCGTCCAGCACGATCCGAGCCGCGACGTTCTGCTCGCTCTCATCGAGATGCCGGACGCGCACCCCCGGTGACGGCCGCACCGTCACGCAGTGCATGCACGACCGGAGTGTCGGTCTCGACATGGGCCCCGCAGGAGCGCGCATGGTCGAGCATCATCCGATCGAACTCGCTGCGCAGCACCGCCACGTGCTGTGCATCCGCGGATCGTCGACCTCCGAGAAGTAGAACGGTTTGCTCGGACCGGCCTTGGTGCAGAACTGCACGCCGTGCTTCTGGACGAAGCCGATCTGGTCCATGCGGTCGTGGACGCCGAGTTTCTCGAGCGTCAGATTGACCGCCGGCACGAGGGACTCGCCGACGTGGAACCGCGGGAACGACTGCCGCTCGAACAGCGCGACCTGGTGACCTTCGCGCGCCAGCAGGCCCGCAGCTGCGGCGCCGGCGGGCCGCCTCCGATCACGACGACGTCATAGCTTCGCGAGAAATCCGTCACAGCCTCCCATGATCGAACATGACCGCCGTAACCCAAGGCCCGGGACGAGAATCTGACACCGCGCATTCTCACGAGCGGGGTTGCACGGAGCGCCCGTGGGCCCGATAGGATGCGCCGCATGGCGCCCGACCCCACCAAGCCGACGACCCGCGCGATTCCGACTCGTCGCGGGCCGCGGCCACCACGACGGGCAACTACTTCGTTTCGAACTACCCGCCGTTCTCGGTGTGGCAGCAGGACCTCGCCGCTGCGGCCAGGGAGCGCCTCGGTCGCCCGCCGCGGCGGACACGCCACTCGGCCTTTACGTCCACATCCCGTTCTGCCGCAAGCGCTGCGACTTCTGCTACTTCCGGGTCTACACGGACAAGAACAGCGACGAAGTACGGCGCTACACGAACGCAGTCGTCGCCGAGGCCGAGGCCTACGCGACCCAACGTGCGATTGCGGGTCGCCCGCTCGACTTCGTCTACTTCGGCGGCGGCACGCCGAGTTACCTGTCCGTCGACCAGCTCACCGCGTTGTTCGGCGGGATCCAGGAGCACCTGCCCTGGCACGACACCGCACGCGAGATCACATTCGAGTGCGAACCGGGCACGCTGCAGGAGAAGAAGATCAAGGCGCTGAAGGACCTCGGCATCACGCGGCTGAGCCTGGGCGTCGAAAACTTCGATCCCGAGATTCTCGAACTCAACAACCGCGCCCACCGCGCGAAAGAGATCGACCGCGCCTACGCCACCGCTCGCGACGTCGGCTTCCGGCAGATCAACATCGACCTGATCGCCGGCATGGTCGGCGAGACCGACGACAACTGGCAGCGGTGCATCGAGCGCACGCTCGAGCTGCAGCCCGACAGCGTCACGATCTACCAGATGGAGATCCCGTTCAACACGACCGTCGCGCGACGGATGAAGGCAAACGGCGAGGCCGTCGCACCCGTGGCCAACTGGGCGACGAAGCGGCGCTGGGTCGACGAGGCGTTCGCGGCGCTCGAGGGCGCCGGCTACTACATCGGTAGCGCCTACACCGCGGCGCGCGGCGAAGCGACGTTCCTCTATCGCGACGGCCTGTGGCACGGCGCCGATCTGCTTGGCCTCGGCGTGGCGTCGTTCTCCCACCTCAACGGCGTGCACTTCCAGAACGAGCACGACTTCCTGCCCTACGTCGAACGGGTCGACGCAGCGAGCTCCCGATCCACCGCGCCCTGCCGCTGACCGACGACCAACGCCTGATCCGTGAGTTCATCCTGCAGCTCAAGTTGGGCGCGATCGACACGAACTACTTCGAGACCAAGTTCGGCATCGACGTGCGTGAGCGCTTTGCCGAACCGCTCCAACAGCACGTCGGCGACGGCTTCATGGCGATCGACGGCCGCCGCATCACCGTCGCCCGGCACGGCATACTGCAGATCGACCGCCTCCTGCACGACTTCTTCCCGGCCGAGCATCGCGCCGTGCGCTACGCCTGAGGAAGACGCGACTCACGACGACCATGGCCCACGAGTTTCGCATGCGCCGCGAGGTCACGTTCGCCGAGACGGACATGGCCGGGATCCTGCACTTCTCCAACTACTTCCGCTACATGGAGGAGGTCGAGCACGCGTTCTTCCGCTCGCTCGGCCACTCGGTGCACGGAGACACCAAGACCGGCAACTTCGGCTGGGCGCGCCGCGAGGCGACGTGCAACTATGCGCGGCCACTGCGCTATCAGGACGAGGTCGAGCTGCACCTGCGCGTACGGGAGAAGCGCAGCAAGGCGATCGTCTACGAGACGCGCTTCTTACTCGACGGCGAGGAGGTCGCGCGTGGTTCGGTCGCTGCGGTATGTATCGCGAAGGACGAAGACGGCAACCTTCGCGCAGCGACGATGCCACCCGAGATCGACGCGATCATCCAGGTCGCGCCAACCGAGTAGCGCCCGCTACTCGTCGCCCTCGACCGACTCGCGCAACGGCCGTACGTCCATCGCATACATCCCGCGACCGTGCGTCGCGATGACGAGCACGCCGTCACGCGGATGCACGATCAGATCGTGCACGAACGTCGACGGCAACTCGCCGAGCACGTGCCAAGTGCGCGCCCGATCGGTCGAGACGTACACGCCGATGTCGGTGCCGACGTAGAGGATGTCCGCATTCTCCGGGTCCTCGCGAATCACGTTGATCGGACCGCTGGGCACACCCTTGCTGATGTCCTGCCAGGTCGCGCCGCGATCGACGGAACGCCACAGATACGCGGCGAAATCGTCGTTGCGCTTGCCGTTCTGCGCGACATAGACGGTGCCGTCGTCATGTTGCGAGGCGACGATCCGCGAAATCCAGCGATGCGGCGCGAGGCCCTGCGTGATCTCCTGCAGTTCCCTGCCGCCGTCCATCGTGCGATGCACCCGACCATCGTCGGTGCCGACGTACAGCTCGCCGAAGTGCTGCGGCGACTCGGCGATTGCGAAGATCGTCTGGTACGGAATGTCCCCGATCTTGTCCGGGTCGGCATAAACTGAGATCGGGGCTGATCCGCTCCCACGAGTCCCCGCGGTCGAACGAGCGGAAGAGATGGTTCATCCCGTGATAAACGATCTGCGGGTTGTGCGGCGACAGCAGGAACGGCGCCAACCATGGCCGCGCAAACGGCGACCCGCCCTTCGGGTCCTTCGGCTTGATACGCGTACGCTTGCCCGTCGCGAGATCGTGCGGAACAGGTTGCCGTAGAAACCTGTCGAATACAGCGTGCCCGACGCATCGTCGACCTGATGTCGCGACGCTTCGCCGCCCGAAGTGTTCTGCCAGTCGCGCCCACGAATGCGCTTGCGGTTCGAACTGATGAGCACGGTGCCGCGGCGACTGCCGTGGTCCTGGATCGAGCCGTAGACATGGAACGGCTCCGCCATGTCGTAGCCGACGTTGTAGAACTGCACGGCCGGCAGCTCGTCATACGACGTGCGCCAGTTGGCACCACCGTCCCCAGCTGATCGCGACGCCACCATCGTTGCCGTTGACCAGGTAGTTCGGCTGCTCCGGGTCGATGAAGAGCGCGTGGTGATCGCCGTGCATGCCGCGCAGCCGCCCCACGACTCGCCGCTATCGTTCGACACGCTGAGCCCGAGTCCCATCATGTAGACGGTGTCGGGGTCGACCGGATCCGCGCGCCTGACCGAACACCCAGCCGTAGGTCGCGCACGCGCCCCGCATGAAGCGATCGGCCTTGCTCGTGCGCCGCCAGCTCTTGCCGCCGTCGTCAGAACGGTAGATCTGCGCCCCCTCGATCGAGCCCTTGCGCTCACGACCGTACGAATCCTCACCGCGCGGCGGCGGCGCATCGGTGATCTCATAGCAGTCGACGAACGCATACAGCGTGTCCGGCTGCGCCCGACACAGATCGATGCCGATCCGGCCGCGATACTTCGGCTCGGCAGGCCCTCGTTGATCGGCCGCCACTTCTTACCACCATCGACCGTCTTCCAGACCCCACTCTCGTCGTAGCCAGGCTCGTTGCGCGGGTCGTTCCAGCGCTTGCGAATGCGCTGCCACGTCGACGCATAGACCACGTCGGGCTGCCGCGGATCCATCACGAGATCGATTGCACCCGCGCGATCGCTCACGTGCAGGACGCGCTGCCAGCTCGCGCCGCCGTTGGTGGTCTTGTAGACCCCGCGTTCCTTGTTGTCCGTCCACTCGCGACCCGACGCCGCCACCCAGACCGTGTCCGAATCCGTCGGATCCACGACGATGCGCGCGATCGTGTGCGTTGCGGCCAACCCGCGGTGTTGCCACGTCTTCCCCGCATCGCGTGACACGTACACCCCGCTGCCGGCCATCGAACTGCGGAAGATGTTGGCCTCCCCTGTTCCGATCCAGATCACAGCAGGGTTCTGCGGGTCGATCGTAATCTCACCGATCGCCGTCGACGGCCGTGCTCGAAGATCGGCTCCAGGTCGTGCCTTCGTTTGCAGTCTTCCAGACGCCGCCGCTCGCGGTCGCGACATAGAGCACCGGACTGCGACCGCGCGGCAAGGGCGACGCAATATCCGTCACGCGGCCGCTGACGTTGTCGGGCCGAGGAAGTGCCACTTGCGATCCTTGTGCGGCGAACTGCTCGCCATGCGCTCGTGGAGCGCGATACCACGACAGGCGCTGTTTCGCCGGCGTCGGCCGCGTCGGATCCACGGGCACGCGCAACCGCGCGATCTCGGCCCGCATGGCCCGCACCTCGGCCCGCAGCTCGCGGACTTCGTTCAATTCAGGCGACTGCGCCGAGAGTCGGGGAGAACAAGGCGCCAAGGCGACGCCGATCAGGACGAGACGAAAGGCAAACACGGCAGCTCGGTCTGAGGGGTTCGAGGCCCCGAGTCTAGCAACCCAGACCTCGGCTGCGCCGATCAACGGACACCCGCAGGAAGTTGCGGCGCGGAGCAATCGGCACGCGGACCGCAGCCTACTCCGACTCGAAGCACCCCCAACCATCGGCACGCCCACCGAATCGGCTCGCGAGCTCGGCCAGATCGGCCTCGGACTTCGTGATGCCCTCGTGCGTGGGCACCATCTCGACGAAGCACACGACCTCCCAGTCCCCGCTTTCCTCGTCGCAAAAGGCACTCGCGGAGCAGCCGAGCTCGCCAGCAGCCTTGGCCATGGCGTGAGCCGCGCTCTCATTGGGCATCACGTGCACGAACTCGATCTCGCGTGCCCGGGTCAGGTCATCCCCCGAAGCCAACATGCGGCGCAAGACGTCGCCATTCTCGTCGTTCGGAAAGCTGTCATCACGGCACTCTATCACTCCACCCTGGGCTTCCCGGCGAGCGATCGAACTAGCGCCGTGCCAGCCATGAATCAGCCAACCGCTCCCCGAGTTTCGACGATGCCGGGTGTGCGGATTACGAGCTGCTGTTCCTGGCCACGGAGGTCGAACACTTCGAGCCGGACGAGATTGGCGTCGCGCTCGGCGACCTCCGCGACCGCCTTTACGACATCGATTTGGTTCACTCGCTCGTGATCCGTGGGGCGCTGCTGGCTGACGAACCACCGCAGCCCGGGGAGCTCGAGGTCCTCGCGCGTTTGCGCGACCAGTTCCGCGAGCCGCTTCGCGAACTCTTTGCGATGCGGACCGAGGACATGTCGTTCTCGCCGCAGTGGTAGAAGATCCCGGCGAGCTCGACCTCGTGGCCACGTGACTCGAGATCGACAACGGCGTCTTTCACGAAGGTCACGAACCGCGGATACAGATTGCGTGGCTTCGCCATGCGGCCCGTCGGCGTCCAGTCGAGCAGCTGCGAACCGCTGTGCGTGAACTTCGCGATCGCGATCGGCGCCTTCACCCTCCGCCTCAGCCGCGCTCCGAACGACACCTCAGGACCGAACGTGTCGTAGTAGCCGGCGGGTCCGAGAGGTTCCCAGCCGTTCGATCTCCGATAGCCACCGCCGAGGCTGTACCGGAACGCGATCGTGTGGTCCTCGCGCTTCAACGACCGCGGCTTCAACTCCTGCACGAACGCGCGCTCGCCCTCCATGTTGCGATGACCGGCAAGCACGAAGAGTCGCACCTTGCGGCCTTTCGCGTAGGGCCAGACCTGCAATGGCCGCTCGCGCGCGGGCAGCTCGCCGGTGTTGCGCAGGTATGCGGCCGCGTAGTTTTCACCATGCTCGAGCTGCCCGAGCGTGCCGTAGTGGTAGTGCAGCCCGACCCCACCACCGATCTCCACGCCGACGTGTGCGGTCTCGACGTAGTCGGCGAGCGGGTCGGCGTCGGTGACCTCACGCTGCCCCGTCGCGATCGCGTGCATGCGCGGCCGCAGGTCCATGCCCCAGATCGTCTTCGTGCAGAGCTCGCCGATGTAGAAAACGCAGGTCGGGCAAACCGAGGTCGCGGCGCCAGCATGCGAGGTAGTTCTTCAGGTTCTTGCCGTACGCCGGCATGAACTCTTTCACGAACATGTCGTTCTCGCCCTGGTGCCACAGGAAGCCCTCGATGCGGTAACGCACCTTGCGCTTCTTCAACTCGGCGAGCCGGTCCTTCACGAACTCGAGCGCGAGCGGATAGAGCTCGAAGCCCTGCGGCTCATCGGGATTCCAGTCGCCGCCGAGAGTCGTCCCACCAGCGGCGACCTTGATGATCGCGATCGGCGCCTTGGTCACCTTTGCGACCCGACGCGCGAAGCTCACTCCGGACCGACCATGCCCTTGACGGGCGCGAGCGTTTCCCAGCCATCCGAACGCGTCTTGTCCTCGCGGCCGATGCAGTATGCGAAACGAACCTTCTTCTGCGGCTCGCCGAGGCCCCCGAGCCCGGGCGGAACGGCGGGAAGCGCTCGATGTCCGCAACCTTGGAGTCCGCGCCCTCCATGTTGGACTGGCCCGCGAAGAGGAACACGCGGACCGTATCGCGATCCTGAGCGCTGAGGACCGAGCGAGCACGCCGAGGGCCACGGCAACGAGGCGGAGACGCATGCGCGCAAGATCGGGCATGCTGCCCGGCAGACGCAAGTGTGACGCCGGGAAGGTGGGAAGAGTGCAGTGCGACACCGATCCGCCTACCCTGCCCGCATGCCCCCGTTCACCCCGTCGTGCTCCTCCACAGCCGCTGCGTTGGTGCTGTTCGCCGCGGCGGCGCTGGCCCAGGGCCCGCAGCCGCAGAGTGATGGTACATCGCCGTGGAACCAGTTCCGCGGCCCCAACGGCACCGGACTCGCGGCGAGCGGCAGCTACCCGGCCGACGTCGGACCGAAGACCAACGTGATCTGGAAGCGCACGTTCCCGCCGGGCCACAGCTCGCCGGTGTTCAGCGCGACGCACGTGTTCCTCACGGCCGTCGACGACGAGAAGCTCTGGACCTACGCGCTCGACCGCGAGACCGGCAGAACGGTGGTGGCCCGCGAAGCCCCGCGCCCGCGGCAGACGAAGTTCCACGGCAAGAACGGGCCCGCGGGCCGCATCGGCGGCCGTCGACGACGACACGATCGTCGTGGTTCTTCGACGAGTTCGGCGCACTCGCGTACGACCACGCCGGCAACGAACGCTGGCGCCTGCCACTCGGCCCGTTCCACAACGTCTACGGCATGGGCGCCTCGCCGATCCTCGCCGACGGCATCGCGATCCTGCCCTGCGACGACGGCAAGGACTCCTTCGTCATGGGCATCGACAAACACAGCGGCGAGGTGCGCTGGCGCACGGCGCGCCCCGACGCCGTCAGCGGTCACTGCACGCCGGTGCTCTGGCAACCGAAGGACGGCGGCAAGCAGTTCCTGCTGGCAGGTTCTTTCCTGCTCGACGCCTACGACGTCGCGACGGGCGAACGCGTCTGGTGGATCCGCGGACTGCCGGGCGAGATGAAGTCCGTGCCCGTGTTGCTCGGCGACACGCTCTGGATCCACGGCTTCGCGAGCCCGATCAACAACAAAGGGCGGCAGGTCGACCTGCCGGAGTACGACGCGGCGCTCGCAAAGTTCGATACCGACGGCAACGACGCGATCGCAATCGACGAGCTGAAGGATCGCCGCACGCGCGGCTACGCGGCCTACGTCGACTTCGACGGTGACAAGGTCATGAAACGCGCGGGAGTGGCGCTTCCTGCGACTGTGCTCGCGGCCGTCAACGCGGCCCTGGCGATCAAGGTCGGCGGCAAGGGCGACATGACCGACGAGAACGTGCTCTGGCGCTACTACCGCTCGATCCCACAACTGCCATCACCGCTCATCGCGAACGGCACCTACTACCTCGCGGCGGATCAGGGCGGCCTCGTCACGGCGTTGAAGAGCGCGAGCGGCGAGCTCATCGACAAGAGTCGCGTAGGCCCCGCCGGCGACGCCTGTTTCGCCTCGCCCGTTGCGGGCGACGGCAAAGTCTATCTGCTCAGTGGAAGCCGGCGTGCTAACGGTGCTCGCGGCCGGCGAGAACCTCGAAGCGATCCACACCGCGGAACTTCGGCGAAACGTGTTTCGCGACGCCCGCGCTCGTCGAAGGTCGCATTTGCTGCGCACCGAAGGGCACCTCTACTGCCTCGGACATGAGGCATTCGACCTACGCGCTGACGGCGATTGCGCTGGCTGGCCTGCTCACCGCGCAGGAGTGGCCGCGATTTCGTGGCCCCGCAGGACAGGGGCACGGCACGGTCGACCTGCCCGCGACGCTCACTCCCGCAAACGTACACTGGCGGGTTCCGGCCGGCCGTGGCCACAGCTCACCCGGCTCTGGGGTTCGCGCCTGTACCTGACGCGGCTCGGCACCATCGATGCCGAACACGAAGCCGGGAAGCGCGAAATCGCGTGCTTCGATGCCGACACGGTCGCGAGCTCTGGTCGCGCACCCGCCCGTTCGACTCGCACGATCAGCACAAGCTCAACAGTTTCCGCGAGTGCGACGCCGACCGCGGACGACCGCGGGGTCTAGTACTCTGGACCTCGGGCAAGCAGCTCGTCGCGACCGCTCTCGACCACGACGGCAAGGCGCTCTGGCGCCGCGAGCTCGGCGAGTTCTACAGCAACCACGGCAGCGCCATGTCAACCGTGAACGCACGGCGATCTCGTGCTCGTCGCGAACGAGAACCAGGGTGCCGACTGCTTCCTGACCGCACTCGATCGCGCTACCGGCGAACCGCGATGGCGGGTCGAGCGCCAGAAGTCCGCGCGCTGGGCGTCCTACTCGCCACC
>JALQPE010001341.1:0-14232 GCA_030407315.1 Asparagopsis taxiformis | reverse complement strand
CCCAACCCCAACCCCAACCCCAACCCCAACCCCAACCCCAACCCCAACCCCAACCCCAACCCCACCCTTGAGGCACCTACATTTAATCATATTGGGAACTTAACTCATGAAATATATGCAAATGACTCTAATATAAATTATCGAACTCTCTCGTTGATTAAACTAGTTCTTTTCTGATATTTAGAGTACTCTTTCATAACTCGTTGATCAATCAGGGCACTGCCCATTGACATGCAATCTATTATTGTAGCACCATCTGAATTCTTGGTCATCGTAGCAAATAACGCATCCTTTTGAACAGAAGTCGCAGTCTCTAAACTCGTCTCTGTACATTGCTGACGGACAATTGTTGTTCTACGATGCTTGCGAGTATATCCTCTATGTTTGCAGTTCCGACTGATTACACCTGTCAATAATATATTTCCTCGACAAGCCTGTTTTACAGCGACCTGCCGACACCTAACCATTGTTTGAACTTCTTACGAACCATGGCGATGAAACTCTGCTTAAATTTCACTGTCAAACTGAGATTTACCGGAATAATAAAAATCCGAGGCAACGCGTAGGTCATAAAGGACCTCACAATAGATAATAGATAATTGTTCAGCGAAGCTTAAGAATCGGACCGTTGTTGAAATCCTCACCCAATGATGTTATCGCACAGAGGGATAATGAAATTTGATGATTTATGAAGGTCTGTTTCTATTATTACTATTAAATGCATTGACTCAGTTGGAGGATGACTATTAAGTTGATTAATTGGATGTAAATCATTGAATAACTTGATTGATGTGTATTGAGAAATAACCTGTATGATAATTATGTTCAGAACCAGTATTTGAGTTCGTATGTGACTTGGTTGATGTTGCTGATGTGTTCTGCAGCCTATAGGGCATTTCTGGGTACTTCATAGGACTCAACAACTTCCTGTATGCGTGCATAGACTTCGTTTCCGTTTGAAATATCTGAGCTGACTGGTTAGAGTTTGGCTAGGTCCTTGAAGAGGAGTCTGATATATGCTTGATAGTTGAGTTCTGGGTTGGCCAGTACTTCGACTGTGGCTATGAAGCTGGGCAGTATGCCTCCATCGATATGTGTTTTGGGAAGGAAGTGCGTGATGTTCCTGGACAGCCGCACTGAGTACGGTGACAGCTTCTTAGGGTTCCTGTTTAGTTTCATGTTATAGAGGGAAACACATCCGGTCTGCAGGTCCACCATCACATTGCCTAAGTGAGTTTCGATACCGAAGAGGTAGTTGACAGCCAGGATGGCTGCATACTGGTTGGAAAAGGACTTCCTGAAACTGACATAGTCGTCATAGGTATGGGTCTTAGTGAGGATATACTCCTTGAGGACATTCTCAGGTACTATTTCTTTCATGCGTTTGTTGATGGTCTTGTTGATCTCGCCCTTGGGGAGGTTGAAGAACTGAATATCATATATAGTTACTGCTTCGTCTGCTTCTGGGTAGGCGATGCCGAAGGGAGTGTTCTTGACCATGTGTTCATTCAGAATATCTTGCAAGGATACTGAATACTTGCCACTCCTTATCAGGAAGTAATCATCGTTGAGGGGTAGTCTCCTGACATCCAGGACCTTGAGTCCTCTGATGGATGACTCCCTCCACTGTTGCAGTTGGCTGTTGATGATCTCCAGGTTCTGGCTGACCAGCTGATGCTCATACTCAGCAGGACTCTCTTTTTTGTCTGTCTTCTCTATCTTGTCATATTTCTCCAACCGGTACCTATACTCCTTGCCATCAGAACCTAGGATCGTCATCAATTTGCCCTCCTTACCATTCAGCATCTCGGTTTCTAGCTTGTCACTGAACTGCTAGATGAAGGGAACTTTGCTCTGTTCGATTTCACCATTATAGGACTCATATAATGGAATGTGGATTTCTGTGAACCTTCGAGTCCACGTACCGATCGTTGGGATAGATATCTTGTCAGACTGGTTCTTCAGCAGCTCATTAGGCAAAGCATTGAAACTCTACAATTTGGTAATCAGGTTGAAGGCTTCCTTTTTCTGGTTAATGTATAGCTGTTTGATCGAGTTCATTGGCTTCTCCTTCCTCAAGAATGGTTTGAGGGTGAAGTAGGTAGTCTACATGAACTGGAACCCCAGTTTAGTGATGATCTTCTCGATGGATTTCGATATGCGGACCTACATCTCAAGTAACCTGATCAACTGGGGAATCCATAGCAGGAATGCCTTAACTGGAATGTCTTCAACTACGGATGCCAATGTAGCATCCACATCCTCGTCGTTGCCATAGTCGTAGAAGATACTCATCAAAGTGGGAATAAGGAGACGAATTTTGTGTGTCTTGTATTTGAGGGTTTATGGGAGCAGTGAGATGGCTGAGATTGCCCAGGATACTGCCTATTTCTTGGAAGTGCTGTCATCATAGGCCTTCAGGCAGCAGACCAACCAGTCAGTCAGTAGAGCATGGTTGTGAGTCTCCAATTTGGACCCTTCGGTGAATGCCACACTGGCATCTGAGTAGTTGCCCTTCTGGGTGAGTGTCTGCCCCTTCACCCTCAGTATCTCCACCCGGTGGGCACTTTCTTCTTTGCAGGTAGTTACTAGGGCATTGTCCAGGATCTTGATGGCTTCCACCTCATTGTGCTGCAGGTTCAGTTGTTCATAGAAGGTCTCTTTTTCTTTCATAAGCTTTTCGTCCATGCAAAGTTGAGGGAGTGACTTGATCTTCTGGGAGTCATATATGCCAAAGTGTCTCTCCTGCTCGATGATCTTGAGGGTGTTCCATTCAATGTCGGTGTCGAGTACCAACTGTTTGCCGTTACTGAGTGTCTGGAGAGTTGGAACTGCATCCAGTAACTGTCCGGTCCTCCTCTTCAAGCGCTCATAAACTGCATTTCGCTGTCCTAGGATGGCATACCAGACTGACACATCTTCGAATTTGTGGGGCATCCTCTATCTCCATGTGTTGATCTGGGTGTATACTGCCTGGACCACCTTAGTGAGTGCATCCACAATTGAGTTCTGTTCGTTGTTGGTTGTTACTGATTCTTCCTTGATTTTCTCTCCTTCTTCGATTTCAAGCAGGCACTCTATCC
The DNA here is from genome assembly GCA_030407315.1 of Asparagopsis taxiformis. Lineage (NCBI taxonomy): Eukaryota > Rhodophyta > Florideophyceae > Bonnemaisoniales > Bonnemaisoniaceae > Asparagopsis > Asparagopsis taxiformis. Next base: position 11,149 of record JALQPE010001341.1, on the reverse strand, counting down.
TGACTAGGAGTTCATTCTGCTTGAACTTGGCATTCTTGGGTAAGCACATCCACTCCAGTAATGAGAATAGCAGTGACACATTGAGTTCCTTGTTCTGGCTGGTTGGCAGTTCCAGGAAGTTAAGCACTGACTTACCGAAGTAATAGGGGAACTGTTTATGATTGGTTTCCTCGAGTTCCTTGACAATGGAGTGGATGTTGGCCTTGTCGCCCTTGGAGTGGAACAGATAGTCTATTTTGGTCAGCATGTCCTGTTCTTCGGTGTCCTTGATCATCTCCCATTGATTCAGGTTCTTGTAGCACTCCTTGTACATGTCTGAGACGATGGTGGTCTCCATGCACTCCCCAAATTTGCTGCTTTCCTGTTTTTCCTTGTGGCTGAGGATCTCTATGCACTTGACATACTTCCTCTGTTGCAGGTAGACTAAGGCATTCTTGACTGAGTCTGATGATGTCAACCCCATCCTGTACCCATAGATGATGTCCTTATCTCCATACTCTCTGCAGATGGAGTCCATGATCAGTTTTGATGAATCCTTCTGGCTGGATTCGGTCACCTTTAATAACAATCCCCATTGGTTGATCTTGGTGCATACGAAGTAGAGTTATTAGGGTGTCAGACTGCCGAATTCGATGCTCATGTTGAGGAGAATTGACCCCCAGGATACCTCATATTTGCCATTCAGCAGGTATTCCTTAATGATATGGGGAAGTTTCCGAGAGTAAGGTAGCAACTGGGTCGATGCTTTAAGGGTCTTCTGCAGCAGACTCAAGTGATGCACAGAGTTCTGGTCGAAACACAGCATCCTCTGGTAGGACTTCTCAAAATTAGTAGATACTGTGTTGCCAAATGCCTCACTCGATATCTGCAGGTGCCTGGTTGACCGCCAGTACAGGAAACTGGTGAAGAACAACATAACTTCATCACCATCAAGGTACGCATAGTTCAGTTCACGGTAGTCCTCAAACAGACAGGTATAGAGCTATCCGGAATCTTGACTGTATGACTGATCAATAATATTGAACAGCCTGTTTATGTGCTACTGGTCAGCCACCTTAATAGCATACAGAACGAATATCTTAATCTTGTCCATATACTAGGGGATGATCTCAGGTAACTGACAGATAAACACACACAGTAACTCAAAGTTCTTGGTGGTGATTTCCTCGTAGAGTTTCTCGCTGATGTTATAATTTTGATCTGAGGGTTTTATCTTGCGTCCTTCGAAATGCTCATAAAACTTGCTGTTATCTTCGAAGAGCAGGAAGAATATCTTGTTGATGGAGTAGGTTATAGGTTTGATTTCACTGTACCGGGCAGGTATCTCTCCATGGTTGAAGGCCTCAGCACCTATGAACAGGCATTTCATGATGTTGATCACTTCCAGTTTGAGTTCTGGATCTGGCATCTTCTCATATACTGACAGCAACAGTTAGAGGACATTGGCCTGATCCTCAGAATGAGTGATAGAGTTGAACTTGGCAGCCAAAATTCTAAGCAAAATGACAAATAGGGGTCTCCTGGTCACATAGGACTTGATTACATCCTTTTCATACGTCTCCTATGCTGTTGCTAGGTTTTCCTTCTTGATCAGGTCGATGTTGATCTCCATATCTCTGTTCAGCATATCTGTGAAGGAACCCTCGTTCAACACTGGCAACTCGTACACTCTATTTGTATGACTGTTCTTGTTGTTTTCAAATCCCTTCTCGAACGTCCTCTTCAAAGAGGAGGCTACCTGCTTGATGTAGTTCAGGTGTGGTTCGATGCTCCTGATATCCAAGTCAAACAGTATTTTCAGGAAACTGATGGCAATTTCTATTTCTACCCTCTTCGGACTGGTCCTCTGCACTGGCTGGTTGGGGTTGTTCCTCATTGTTCTGTTTGACACTATCACATAGTACTCGAACCCATCCCTGATGCACTGATGGATTTATTGGAGGAGTCTCCTGCTGTCATCATTCTCATTTTCGACAGCCACCTTCACCAGCCTGGTCACTATGGAGCATAGCAGGTGCAATAGGTAGATATTGTTCATGGTGAAGATGGAGTTGGGTGCCTGAGGTTGATTTTGGGCAGTGGGTGGCACTCTCATCTGACTCACCTGTCCTAACTCAAGTAACTTGAATATGGATGTCAGTTTGCCAACCAGATTGGCGTCTACCTCGTACATCAACATGATGTTGATCACATTCAGGAGAGTGTAGTGGAACCTCAATGGTACTTCATTGCTCTGGGACTGTGCTGATGAGTTCTTCTGTTTCTTTATGATGATTTCGAGAGCATCAAACTTCTTCTCGGTCTTCGGCCACAGGATGAGTGTCTTCTTGAGTAGGTAGATGCTCCTCTTCATGATGTCCTTGTCATCCCTGTCAGTGCAGTTGTTGAGGGCCACCTTCATGAAGAAGTTCTGGCAGATGACTGCTGCCTTGTCATTGAGGGAGTCCTCCAGGATCTTGTTCTTCTTTTCTGGGACTCCTTCATCTTTTCCAGTGCTTCGTGGTACTTCCACTCGATGAATATGAAACTCATATCGGATGCGATCTTCTTGACGAGGGGGTTGCCGGATGTAGGGTTGTTGCCCACCATCAACCATTGCATTGAGTTCACCATCTGTGTTTCGAATTTGTTCCTAAGTTATAACATGGGTTACTACTTGAATTTGTAAAAGATCTTGTGGTTCTTGACGACTATTTCCCAGAATCGGATCAGCCTATTATGCTCGCTGTCCTCATGCACTGCCCTCATACTCCAGTCAATCCAGTTGTTGGGCTGTTTGCTACCATTAGTATCGATTTCAGGTCTGGAATCCCAGTAAAGAATGAGCACATTGAGTGCTTTCTTGATGAGTGCCCCTATCTCATACTCTCCTTGGTTCAGACTCTCCAGTCCTCTGATCAGAGTTAAGTAAAGTCCAAGAGTCTTAGTATGTTCCAGCCCGTCGAATATTCGGATGTAGTTCGATATCCATACGAATGCATAGCTCTTGATCATTTTATCTTCGATTCGGAGCAGAGCCCAGACAGTAGGCAACAAATTGGTATGATAGTTCTCATCCATGACTGGTTTCAGAACAGCCAAAATTAGGTTACTCAACTGCAACAACTATATGGCAATCCTGTAATTGAGTGGGTTCCTGGTGCTGAGGGTCTTCATGCATAGGCATGTCTTGATGGTATCGAACAGATCTTGCAGGAATTATTTATCACCAACCAGGACACTCCTCTCGGACTCAACCATGTGTACTTCCTTAAGGAAGAAGTAGTAGATAATGTTCTGGGAGATAGCCAGGATGCGTTCTACCTTCTCGGCATCGTGGGGTTGATGGGTAAGAGTCATCTTCAGGAAATCAAGCACCAGTGTCTTCCTGAGTTGGGGAGTCAAGCTGTCATATAATTTGTATCTCAAGTACTTCCGGAAGAAGTGCAGGTCGAATGTAGTCCTGAGTTTGAACACTCCCATCATTTCGAACAGGATGGGCACCTGCTCCCTATTGAACTCGATGTACCTGAGCAGGATCTTCACCAGAAGGATTATCTAGCACCTTTCACCCACATCGTGCTCATCCCTGTCATCGAACCGTTTCATTCTCCCTAACACACTAATTTCCAGTTGTTTGATCATCTTCTCAGCCAATAAGTGGTATTGCTCCAACCAGTTGCCGTTGAATTTGCCCAAAGTGTAGATCATTTCCAGGAATATCAGGTAGTTCTTCCTGTTGGTAGCCTTATAGTCACTGAAAGTCTTCTCGATGTAGGTGGTTTCCCTAGTCAATCTCTCTCTCAAAGGGTAGGAATCCTCCAATTTCAGGATTTACAGGAAGTTTTCCAAGTCCAGCTCCCTGGCTGTGCTTTCAGAAAATATGATATCTCCTGACAGCTTCTCGGACATGGTATTAAGCACCTTGGCCAGTGCTATCTTGATCTGTACTTTGATGGTGTGCTTCCCCAGCTTAGGAGTGAAGTAGTTGGCGATTCGGATCACATACTTGAAGATATCGATAATCGAGTTGATGGTGTAATTGACATAGTGATGGTTGAAGTAGGCATAAGCCAGGTGCTGGAACAAACCCAAGAAACTGGCTATGCACTTGACCTCAGTAGTAATCTCCGAATAGTTTATGGCCCTTACTTGCCCCATATTTGGTTCTCGTGGTTGGTTCCCTCCATCTGAATCCTTAGACTTCTCCATTTCCTTCAGTTTGTCAACCAGTTTCTGGATGAGTGTGACGTTGAAGCATTGGGTCAGTAACTTGAGTATCTTCCTGAACATGTGCAGGAAAGATGGTGTGAATTTCTTGACGTCCAGTTGCAGACTGATCAGTACTGGTCGCAGGATGTGTTTCAGTTTGTCATCGTTCTTGATAAGTTCCTTGGGATGGTCTTCCCTCGATAGCAGTTCCTTCAGGCATTCATGTGCAGTGGATCTGACTGTCCTATCCACCCTTCCTATGAGTTCGAACATGACAAATATGATTTCGAGTCTAGTTTCTACCAGTTTGGATGTCTCTACCTTACTTTTGAGTATGTTTTTGCTGATTTGGAAGATGGTTTCGTTGATGAGGATGGATTTCAGAAACTTGAGTATGGATGAGACTAGTTCTCCCCAGACCTTGACATCCATATCCAGGTCTTCGATGTTCAGTCCGTACTCTTAGTCATCGATGAATGTGTTGGAGTTGATGTTGAAGTTCTGTCCTGACTGCTGGTTGGTTGCTGCTTGGCCTACTCCTTCCCTTCCTACTCTGGGCATGTCTCTTTCTGGAGGTGGCCTATTGGGTTGCCCATGAACATTAGCAGTAGATTGACTTGATGTTCCCTGTTGAGTATTCGGAGTAGGTTGTTCAACAATTATCTTGGCATAGGTTTCATATAGTTTGGTGTTAGCCTAAATGATCTCCTGAGACACCTTAATGATCCGGGCGAATGTCTCATGGAATATCACATTGTCATCAGCAAACTAGGCATCAGGTTTGTCCTTAGTCAGCACCATGAACACCTGGAAGGTCTTATTAGGACTATTTGTCGACTTAATCGATATCAGTAACTCCAGTGTCAGGAACACATTGGCCAGAGTCCTTATCCGTTTCTCGTTGCCTTCAATGTTGTCCTTGTTGACATACTGGATGATCCTGACCAAACTCTTGATCAATGGAACCATCGGACACTTCATCATTTCCTTATTGGTGAAGCAGTTGAAGGAGTACTTGGACTGGCTCTCTGTGATGGTTGTGGTCTCAGTATCGCAGATCTTTTCCCATGGCTGCCCTCCGTAGAGCAGTTCATGCAGGTTGAGTGATGTCTCGTTCATGATCATGTGCAGGAACATGGCTGCCATTTTATGGCACTCTTCTGAGTGACTGATGAGGTTGTCCAGTATGGCTACGAATGTTTCCTCTCCTCTCTGTGTTTGCAGGTTTTTGGAGAATGCCTATTCATCCCTCAGCATGAACTTGTATATTTTCTTGACGATGGCTCTGGGGTGCTGCATGATCTTGAGGTTGAGGATGCTGGGTACCGATGCTGCTGCTACGAATGCTGCTTCCAGGATGTCTGGGTGCATTTAATCCAAAACTGCATCAGGTGCTCTATCGATAATGTCATTGAGGACACTTAGGGCTGCATTTTTGTAGGGGAGGACATGGTTGTACTCATTCTGGTAGTGGTTCATTTTGGATTGCTGAGGACTGTTCAGCATCACTACCTGGGAGAGCAGTAACTCAATCAGGTACTTGTAGACGGGCACATGGGATCCAGTGCCAGCATCCTCCACTGACTTCAGCATATCCTTGAGGAGCCCCCAGATGAATGTTTTGGGTTACTGGGCTATTTCCTTAATGAAGTGGTCTTACCTGGTGATGAGCACCCTCTCGTGCAGGTTGATCACCAGGCACTTGATGAAGAACCGGGAGTACTCATTCAGACCCACACTCTGCAACTCCCTGTTCATACTCTCGGAGTGCTCAGTCATCAACTTCTTCACACTCTCCCGAATCTTGCTGAGGATAGATTGAGAGATAGTCAGGTACTTGGAAGATAGGGACAGGATCGATGAAAAGACAGTGATGATCTTCTATGATAGGGGGTCCATATTCTCCAAACACAGAGGTAGAGCCTACTGCAGTAAGGCAAAGCACTGCTCAATCATCTCCATCGAAACAGACACCAGAGACTGGTAGAAAGGGTCCAGCAGTTTGTTGAACACATCGATGGCATACTCAATGCAGGGGAGCATAGACACCTTCAGAGTAGTACTGTTCTTGATGTCTGTAAATGCCAGGTTGAGGTTGCTGATGGGTTCGGTAGAGTCAGCATCCTTAGTGAGCATATTGAATGGAATCTCCCTGTTCCTGGACTGGCAGCCCAACTTGGCCAGCAGTTTTAGGGAGAGGCTTGATAGGTCATTGCTGATCTTCTATGTCTTGATGGCTGATAGTTTACAGTCAGCTACTATCTCGAACAACCTGTTGATTAGTTTATCCTTAACACCGTCCAGGAAGTGGGTGATCTCATCGGCAGTCGAGTGCGATATGATAATCTCGAAGGTCTTCAGAGTACGGAGGGTGTAGTTGTAGTCAGGCATCAGACACAAACAGTGAAGAAGTGACTTCACGATATACCCAGCTTTGGCGAACTGGATGATATGCTTGCTCTTAAGAGGCAGCATAATGATGAGTTCGGTCACGATGTCCGCCAGTTCAGGGATACCGGTCTCAAACAGTCGACAAAAGTTCTCCAGAATGTTCACATTCACGAACACTGAGTGACTGGTCTGCTGGGTGACCCCCTTGCTGCAGATAGCTAAGAACTCATTGAATAGGGAGATGCAGCCTCCCTGCTTGAATTAAACAGAATGTTCTTGAAGAGAGTACGCATCAGCTGGAGGTAGTCCAGGCAGAACCTAGATGAATGGGCCTTCTTAATTAGGAACAGGATGATCTGCCTGAAGTAGTTACGGATGAAGGAATCATCAGAGTAACGAGACAGGCACCTAAATGGGAACCTAATCAGTTTGTGCAATAGAGAGAAGTACTCCTGCTTGTAACTGTAGAACTCATGGAAGGGATCCAACTGATCGGAGATCGACTCCAGTCTCAGTATGAGGTTGTATATCAACAGTTAGACGATGTTCTTGTTGAAGTTCTGACTCTGGTTGTTGGTACTCGAGCAGTATGGTTCGATGAGCACAAACTGCAGGCAATAGTCAGCACAGTGCTTGGCATAGGTGATCAGGTTCCTGAAGAACTCGTCCATATTGGGTTCGAAGATGTCCCTGAAGTTGACTGGGTCATAGATTTGTGCGAATATGAGCATGAAGTTCTTGAGGTGTCCTTTCTTGCTGCTTTGGTCATCTGAGTGCAGGTCGTAGTTGTGGAGTATCTCGAATATTCTGAGTCCGTTCTTGAGTATTTGTGAGAGGACTGTGCACTGCTCTCCTGTGAGTGCCTTCTTGTTGGATATGTTGAAGTAGATGGCCTTGAGTGCAGCGATGTCGGCCTGGGAGTATGACTCCATGTTCAGGTTCAGGAATATTTTGGTTATTTTTTGGGAGAGAGTGATGAACTTCTCCAGTAGTTTGGTCTTGACTTCCTTCATGTAGAGGGTGAAGTTGGACATCCGGACCGGGTGACTGTTGAAACAGAGTTCATCATCTTCCTCGTATATTGTTAGGAACTTGTTCTAGGGAGCCATGGTAGTCAGCAAGGAAGAGTCTATTTCAGGTGGGTTCTACTCGATGAAACCCACTATCTTGTCATTCCAATCTGGGGTGTCATTGACCGATATGTTGAGTGAGTTCAGGTTCATGTGATCCAGTTTCATTGGGTCAGGTAAGTCATCCTTGGTGGCCACATGTCCCAGTTGGTCAGTCACGTACTCGTTGATTTCCTCGAATATTTCTCTAATGGACCTGAACTTGAGGGACACACAGTGTAGTATCTTCTGCAATATATGTAGTTTGTGCTCGTGTATTTTCTTGACAGCCCCTGTGCCTTCTGTCGGGTTAGCATTCAGATGTGTGTCTATACCTTCCGGGAACATCTGATCGACCAAGAAAATCATGACTTCGATGGATTTCTCCTGCACTGATGGGTAGATGGAGTTGTCGAACATGGTCTTCAGTATTTCCTCGAACAGCTTCTCGATGTGTTTGAAGCAGGCAGTTATCTCGACACTGTCCTCATTCAAGTTGCTCTGGGTCACTGCGTTGACTGACAGCAGATTGTTGGGGAAGATGTGGATGTACAGCACTGGACTCTTAATACTTTCTACCCAACAACTGCATATAGCATTCTTGGAGTACTCTCCTAGGATCTTCTTCCTTCCGAAGACCACATCCTCGTTCAGGATGTCATTCATGATCTCGATGACTTCCCCCTTGTTCAGCTTGTTCTTCTCCAGGTTGTTCAGCAGCAGTTTGAGTCTGTTGACGATCTAATACCGGTTGAGCTGGAAGTCTTCTGAGCAGTTCTTGAGTATGTAGATGAAGTTCCTGATGACCTCGGGTACCTTGATGTACTCAGTCTGCTCGGCTGCGTGTTTCTTCAGGTTGATGTTGTTCGGGTTCTCCCTCTTTTCGTTGTCACACGTCAGGTTGATGAACAGGAACTGCAATAACTTGGTCATCACTCCGAACAGTTCATTGTTGAATTAGTGGTTGAAGTCGGCATAGAAGGTCTTATAGGGTGTCTACCTTATTGTCTTGATGATGTTTTCTATGGACTTCCTGATTAGTTCCCTGACCTTGGCTTCGTCATCGGCACTCCTGTTGCTCATGTCGACATAGGCCATCAGGTGGATGAACAGGTGTGGTACCTGATTGATGTACTTGATTGACTTGGCATTCTTGAACACTATGTCTTTCTTGTCCCTGTTGCTTTCCTTGGGTTCGAGTCTGTCTTCGTAGTTCTGCTTCTTCATGACTTTGAACTCTGGGTCCCTGGTGTGCTCACCCAGCCTGAGCAGGAACTCAGTCCTGTCCTTCAGGAACTCGAACAGTTTGATGTAGTGTAGTTTCATGTCCAGCTGCACTGCCGATGGGGTGACCTGCTTACCCTCGTTGATCTGCTTGATGAGAACATTGATGGTCTTGCTGGCCTGGATGGCCACATTCTCGTCATCGTGCACCAGGTAGTCGTAGAACCTCTTGAATAAGGCTACATTATGCTTGGTGGACACCAAGTCCCTCTCCAGGATCTCCAGAATAGCAATCTTATCCTTGGAGGTCGGGCTCCCATGGTCCAGGAAACTCAGGAAGTACCCAAACACACGCTCCTTGAACAAACACACATCAGACATAGTCACCTGGTTCGGGTTCTGAGGGTGGCTCTGTGCATTCTTCATCACCTCGAACTGCTTCTTCACGTCCCCCAGAGTACCTCGGCTGATCGTCGACCCTACAACTATAAGTCACAAATGGAACAATGAATGCGAATATAAGGGTGTCTTACCTTGGCCAGTGTCCGTCTTCAACTTCTCAATGATTTCCTACGTACCCATTTCCAAATTAATTATAAATCAATTGGCTCAAGTCTCAAATTTAAGTAATCACTAGTCCCTATATATTCCCATTTATTTATCAATACCGACCACCATCATTAAGTCGCATTTTATCAAAATATAAACAAATATAAGACTAGAGTTGATGTGATGAATACATCAGATATACAGATCAGCGTTTCTTGTTCATCCTGAAGTTTTGTTGTGCTTTGCGTATGTCATCCAGGTTCTGGAACTCTTCGAAGTTGTCGATCATCATTTCAATTTTATCTTTCGACACTCCGTGTGTGTTCCTCTTGCTGCAATCTTTGGCATCCCAGACCCATTTGGTCTCTGGTTTTTCTACTCTGACCTCCTCGTAGCCCTCTATGTCTGCATGTTGGATGCAGTTTTTTCTACCCTGATTTCGTAGCTGTCTATGTCTGCATGTTGGATGCAGTTCTTCATTTTCCACCATTTGACATTGTTGTTGTCGATGATGATTATACTATTGTATCAATACTCATGAAGGAAGTCTAACAACAGATAATAAGGATATCAAAGCTCAGCTATAGAGTCAAATCGAGAAGTCAAGCTGCAAAGACGATAGTTGCTCAGGCGAATGTCTATCGCAAAGAACTGAAAACTGTAGACAAGGTCCTCGATATCCAACAGTACATTTAAGTGATATCTCTCTTTGATAAGATCCTCAACTGCCCACATAGTCACAAGCACATTGTGCGCTGGAGACTCTTTCTCTTCGTACCATTTATCAGTGATCATTGAATGTCCTTTATGCACGCTCTTGATACACTGCATGCACGCAATTCGCCATTCACACTTAGGCTCCGTGCAAAATGCTACAATTTCGTCTTTGTGCTCTTTGCACTCAATCATGTTGGCACCTTAACTCTTGAAAGATAATTTTGTAAAATATTTTGATCAAAATTATCTCATAATTTGATTGAAGAGACTCGGACACCAATGACTCTGGTTTCATCATTGAAAGATTCATTAACAACTTATTGATCAATCAGGATACTGACCCATTAAGAGGCAGTTTACTATTCTTGCACTTTGACGATAGACCTGAACTCCTTCCTGTATGACTGTAGTTGAACATCTCGTGGATGAAGTAATGAGACTGAGTACCTGCCACTCACATACCCACCCTCAGATCAAGTAAAGTAAGGTAGTTCACCAACAGCTCCTTAATAAATATGAGGCATTCCGAGCACTTAGATCTTTGAACAGACGTCTTACTTTGAAGGTCCGCTTCGTGGTGGATGAACTGAGGGACATTGGAGATATTTCCTTTGATTGTTGCATTGAAGATGATAGAGGTTGATATCTGTCCTTTGTCTAATCAGAGAACGCTGGTTAAGTGTCCTTCATAACAGATGTCTCACTTCAAAAACGATGTAAGTGAGGAGTCAACTATGAAGGGATTAGGGAAGAACGTCCAAAAACAGTTGCAATAAGGAATTGAGAGTTCTTGATCGAGTCAGTCAGAGCATTAATATTTGATTATTTCAAATTCCGATTTCATCGAAAGTTCATGCATACTAAATATTGGTAAATACAATAATGGACATGAATTAAGACAATCGGAAATCATGGCTCGGGGTTGGGGTTGGGGTTGGGGGTTGGGGTTGGGGTTGGGGTTGGGGTTG
>JALQPE010001340.1:0-14528 GCA_030407315.1 Asparagopsis taxiformis | reverse complement strand
CCCGCCATTGCTACATCTTTACCAGCCTGCTTTAAGAGGTGGTATAGCAAAGTGGTTGTAGTGGTCTTGCCATTGCTTCCCGTGATGCCAATGATGGGAGAAGAAGTGTAGCGACTAGCCCATTCAATTTCTGAAATGATTGGGAATACCTTCCGCTACTAGTCGTTGGATAATTGAAACCTTATCCGGAATGCCTGGACTTTTAATGATCAAGTCCGCCTGTGCAATTTTCTCCCAAGTATGTTGTTCTTCCTCGTATGGAAGACCATGTTTTTTTAATTCTGCTTTATATAGGTTTCATTGATTTTTCCTTTATCTGAAACCCAAACCTCAATTCTTGCTGTGCAGCTAAAAGGGCGGCTCCTACCCCACTTTCCCCAGCTCCCAAAATCGCCAATTCATCGCCTATCGAATTTTTAACGTTAGTATCGTAATCACAGCTAGTAATATCCCTACTATCCAAAATCGAGTAACGATCTTGGCTTCCGGCATGCCTTTTTTTCTGGTAGTGATGATGCAATGGAGACATCAAAAATATCCTTCTTCCCTTCTCCGTATTTCCGTTTGGTGTACTTGAAATAAGACACCTGCAGGATCACAGACACGGTTTCCATCATAAACACACCACATAGGATCGGAATCAACAACTCCTTTCGCAAAAGAATGGCCATTGCTGCAATGATTCCTCCCAAGGTGAGGCTACCTGTATCCCCATAAATACTTGAGCGGGGAAAGCATTGTACCACAAAAAACCTATACAAGCCCCAATCATACTAGCTGCGAGATCACAATCTCACCCGTTCCAGGTAGATGCATGATATTCAAATAGTTGGCAGTAATCGCATTACCAGACACATAGGCCAAGATGCCCAAAGTCACACCAACGATTCCGGATATTCCGGTAGCTAGTCCATCCAATCCATCTGTCAATTAGCGGCATTGCTCACCGCTGTTACTAGAAAAATGATAAAGGGTATAAATAATAACCAGACCCACTGCTGAGACTTTTCTCTATCCACGGGTATTAATCTGGCATAATCCAATCGATTATCTTTCAGAAAACGGCACATTAGTCATCGTCTCGTGTTGTAGTCTGCCTTTTGGACGGCATCCTCTTCATTGCTGATCACTGTGGCGGGTTGTTCACCCACTGTTTCCGTCAATCCAATCTGCTGTGCCTGTTTTACATCCATTCTTACTACCACCTGGTCATCATCAACATCGTCACTCCGATGATCAATCCTAGTCCCACCTGGCCTAAGACCTTAAATTTGCCGTGTAAACCTTCTTTGTTTTTGCGGAAAACCTTGATGTAATCATCTACAAAGCCAATGATGCCCAACCACAAGGTGGAAACCAGCAGCAGAATGATGTATATGTTATTCAATTTGGCCATCAAAAGGCAGGGAATGACAATCGCCATAATAATGATTACCCCGCCCATTGTAGGTGTACCTTGTTTCTTGAGTTGCCCCTCAAGTCCCAAGTCCCTAACCGTTTCTCCCACCTGCTGCTTTTGCAGGTAGCGTATAATTCTTCCCCCGAAAATCATGGATATAACCAATGATATAATCATGGCTAATCCTGCTCTAAAGGAGATATAGGTAAAAAGCCCGGCTCCTAAGAAGTCGCCAAGATTTTTTCCAGCCATTTTACTAATTCAATCAGCATGTTTACTTTGGTTTGAAGCAGTCTAGTCAAATCGGGCAAAGCTAAACCACTTCTTAATATATAGTTGTTTTCTGACAATTTTGGTTGCCAGAAAAGGCAGTTCTTATGGTTTGTGCATTAATTCTTCTTTAAGAATTTCTTTATCGTCAAAAGGGTGTTTTACCCCATTAATTTCTTGATAATTTTCGTGGCCTTTCCCCGCTACCAGGAAATATCTCCTGCTTGAGCGAGTTGGCTAGCCAGACGAATAGCCTGCTTGCGATCTACTTGCTGCATCGACTTCCGCTCCAGTTCTTTCGGTAGACCTTCCGCCATTTCTCTGATAATGGCCATCGGGTCTTCGGTTCGCGGATTGTCAGAGGTCAAAATAGCTACGTCACTCAAACGTGCAGCAATCGTTGCCATTTTTGGTCGCTTGGTCTTGTCTCGATCTCCTCCACAACCGACTATTGTCAATATGCGCCCTTGCCCCTCTCGCAGTGATGGATTGTTTGCAACACCTTTTCTAATGCATCCGGGGTATGCGAATAATCCACTATACCAATAATCCGGTGCTGAGGTGCCATGACTTGTTCGAATCGTCCGGGCACTGCTCTCAATTCACTTAGCGCTGATAACACCTCCATTTTATCTTGCCCAACTGCACTCCCGCAGCGTAGACCGCCAATAAATTGTAGGCAATTAAATTCGCCAATCAGGTGACTGTAGAAGTCGATTCCATCTAGATTTAGATGTAAGCCTGTAAGGGCATTTTTCTACAATCCGCACCCGATAATCTGCCAGCCTACGCAAACTGTAGGTCAAGATCTCTGCTCGCGTATTCTGCACCATGACCTTCCCTCGCTTATCATCGATATTGGTAAGGGCAAAGCACCTTTTGGTAACTCATCAAAGAACTTCTTCTTAGCTTCTAGGTAAGCCTTGAAGGAGCGTGATAGTCTAAATGGTCATGACTGAGGTTGGAGAAAATTCCGCCAGCAAAATGCAAGCCGCTAGTCCTTCCTTGATCAACCGCATGAGAACTCACTTCCATAAAAGCGTAAGCACAGCCCTCTTCTACCATATCCCGCAAGCACTCGTTGAGTTTTATCGCATCGGGTGTGGTTAAATTGGTACTTAGCACCTGATCATTGATCCGGTTTTCTATGGTGAAAGTAAACCCACCTTATAGCCCAATTTTCGAAACAACTGATACAATAAGGTAGCTGTAGTCGTCTTGCCATTGGTTCCGGTTACTCCCACCAAGCGAAGCTGCTTGGATGGTTCACCCAAAAACCGATTAGCTATTCGACCTAAAGCTTTGCCTGCATGTTGCACAACCAAATAAGTACAATCAGGACTCAACACTTCTGGCAATCGTTCGCAAACAATAGCGATTGCTCCGCGCTCAAGTGCTTGCGGAATGAACTGATGTCCATCCACTGTGTACCTACTTGTGCGACAAAAAGGCTGTCCTTCTGCACTTTCCTCGAATCAAAAGCGATGGTACGTATATCCTTGTCAATATTTCCTATCACTTCTTCTAGTGACAGGTCCTGTATTTATGCTTCAGGTTCATTTTAATTCAGCGTAAGTGTAATGGTCTGATTACGCGGATCGGTTCCAGGAATCAAAGATTGTCGAACAACTTTCCCCGCCCCAGTAATCTTGACTTTGACCCCCAGGTTTTCCAGTTGATACAAAGCATCTCTCAATCCCATTCCCACTACATTTGGCACCTTATCAGTGCTCATGCTTCTGCGTTCCAATAGCATACTATCTCTCCCTTCTTTGCGCATAGCCACCACTAGTGCCGTTTCTGGATCGCCCATCGATTCAATACCCAGGTATTCCAGCACTACAATTATATCCTCCTTTCTGGCGATATCCATGTTAGGCAGTTTATCTTCCACCCAACGTAAATTCGTAGCAGGTTGGATGATTGGCTCATGAAGATCAGTCGGGAATCAAAACATTTATCTGCAATCTCTCTAAAGATTGGCCCTGCTACGTCACCCCCATAAAACCACCACGCCTGGTCTGCGTATCACGACTATGGTTGAATATTTAGGGTTCCTGGCAGGAAAAATATCCAGCAAACGAAGCCTGATAACCACCGATTCTTCTTCCTCGATCCGTTCTTTGGTAATCAATTTGGCCGTTCCCGTTTTCCGGCAAAAGTATAGCGGCTAGTTTTCAACTTAGCAGCCGTCCCTCTTTCTACCCCTCCTTCCAGAAGACCTTGCAATTGCTCAATAGCTTCCTTTGAAGCAATTTGTCGCTTAATCACAGTAGGTTTAAAAACATCTACCGTCTGACCATAACGCTGTACTTCCGTCACCAACAGAGGCTTCATTTGCTGCCCTCCATTCGCAATTGTATTATAAAAGGTTAGCAGCTGTAGCGGTGTAATCAAGAGCTCATAGCCTGTTGACATCCAAGGTAATGTAGTACCACTCCATTGATCATCAGTCGTATTATAGGCCTCCTTGATCAGCGGATTTTTCTCTCCTTCCAGATCGATACCCGTTGCTAGATGCAAATTAAATTGATGCATGCGCTCGATAAACAATTCGGCCGCTTTCTCATCATTTGCTTTAGTTCTGGTCCCTAGTGAAGCTGCACCAATTTGGCGATACCAACATTAGAGGAAATCTCAAATGCGCGCCGAACTGAGATAGTATCTAGGTTGGCACTATTGGCATATGAATCGGGCATTTCTCGATCATAGAAAGTAGTTTTCCCCATTTTCAATGTCAATAGAATCTTTTTCAAGATCAACAAAACCATCTTCCAACAAGGCTAACATACTTGCTGCCTTGAAGGTAGAGCCAGGCTCTGTGCGGGTACCAATGGCGTGATTGTAGGATTCATACCATCCTGTTTCGCCTCGTTCGATATTAGCAATCGCCTTTAACTTTCCCGTTGAAACTTCCATCACCATAGCCACGCCCAGTCTGCATCGTGGGTTTGCATTCCCTTGAGCAGTGCTTCCTCCGTGATATCTTGAATATTAATATCAAGCGTAGTCAGGATATCATCTCCATTTTTGGGTTCTATGGAACTTAGATTTTCAAGTGGCATCCAAAGGTCGCGTTTGCGGTCTAGAGGAATCATCATCTGTGTTCCTGGTTGCCCACCTAAGATCTCGTCATAGTAACTTTCTAATCCGATGTCTGCGGCCTGATCCCGTACATAACCAATGGTTCGTCTTGCCAATAAGCCGAAAGGTCTTTTCCTTTCGTTTCTTTTTCTTGCAATCAATCCCCTCGAATTGTCCTAAATTGAAAAGAGGGAATTGCTCTATTTTCTTTTTCTCTGAATAGGATACCCGGGACTTGAGTAATACATTGCGATTCTTTCTAAAATTGACTGTGTCACGCAACTGGAACAAATAATCATAAGCTGCTCCTACCGTGTAATCCGTATCGATATAATTCGCATAGCAGTGTGCTAAGGAATCTACATTCGTCAAAAAATCCTCTTCTGAGGGCGTCAAAGGGTCCCAGTACAAATCAAAAATGGGGACATCCGTTGCTAAGAGACTTCCATCTTCGGCCATAATATTGCCGCGTTCTGCCTCGATATCTCGTTCTACAATGAAGTTTTATGCCCAAGTTCTCGCCACTCCTCTCCTTCCACCACACCGATCTTTACCGTATAGTAAATAAGCGTAAGGGCGGCCGGTGTTACCAAGCCGAAAAGTAGAAAATAAACCCGATACAATACTTCATTCTTAATGTCCATTTCGTGCCTTTCTCATTGTAATTGAACGATCTATGCGTTCTCGCTAAGTCATCATTTGACTACAATCTTCTTGGGTTTTCCTCGCTGCAATCGAAGTCCTTCTGGGCGTACCCGATCCGCCACTTCAGACTGCATGCTGTTGTACATATTTTCGGATTGCAATGACATATAGTACCATCGCAGTTCTTTTGTCTCTTTTTGCAAAAGTTGTATCCTCATTACACTTCGTTCCGCATAGTGGGCATTGGCAATATAAACGATAGCCAAGAATCCCAAAAAAGCCAAGAAGGGTAAATTCTTTAGAATAAACCCGGTCACAATGTGGCCTATATCAGCCATTTGAAAACCTCTTTTCTTTGCCATTTTTATATGCTTTTACTTCTTCTACTAAACCGGCAATATCGGTCAGCCAAAATTTAGCTAAGAAGACTTTTTTAAAGCTGCAATGCGCAATTTTGCTGATCTCGACCTAGGGTTCCGGCGCAATTCCTCTTGTTGAGGTAAAATGGCTCGGCGACTGATAAGGTCGAAGGGCCGATGGATGTTACCGTAGAAATCTTTGTCTGGCTCACCTGACATATTTCCGGCCTTCATGAATCGCTTTACCATCCGATCCTCAATAGAGAGTGATAGGTAATGATGGCCAAGCGTCCCCCAGGTTGCAGTACTTCAAGGCTTTGCAGCAAAAAGTCTTGCAAAGCACCCATTTCATCATTCACTTCTATGCGCAAAGCCTGAAAGACTTGTGATAAATAGCGAAGTCTTTGCCCTTTGATTAGTGGCTCCAGCAGAGCCAGAAAATCACCAATCGTTTGCAAAGAATGGTCACGCCTGGCTTCAACGATCCTCGCTGCCAGTGTCTTGGAATTCCGCACCTCCCCTAATTCGCTAAAGACGCGAACTAGTTCGCGTTCTCCATACTCGTTCAGAATCGAAGCAGCAGTATCTCCAGTGCTTTGATTCATACGCATATCCAGATCAGCTTCAAATCGATAAGAAAGCCCCTTTGGCCTTCATCCAATTGAAAGGAAGAACACCTAAGTCAGCTAATATCCCATCTACCTTTTCGACTCGATGTAAAACGCAGAAAACGCTTCATAAAGCGGAAGTTGTGCTGTACAAAAGTAAAACGGTCATCTTCCGGAACATTACGCAACGCGTCTCCATCTTGATCGAAGCCCAATAAGCGACCATTGTCGCCCAAGGCATCCAAGATGAGAGCAGAATGCCCTCCACCACCAAAGGTGGCATCGATATAAATACCGTCAGGTTTTATAGCAAGGGCATCAATAGATTCCCAGCCAAAACCGGAACGTGGTATGACATTACAGATTGATATTGTTGTCCAATTTGCCTAAAACATCATCAGCTAAATCAGAAAAATCGGTCGGCTCCTGATCTAGCATGGTATCGTATTCGTCCTTAGCCCATATTTCTATTCTGCCATTGTAGGCTGACAGAATTAAATCCTTTTCAATCCGGCGTATTCCAACAAGCGTTTCGGAATTAAAATCCGATCGGCCCCATCCAGTAAGAGTTCTTGTGCGCCTCGGTAAAAGTACCGGACAAAATCGCGGTTTTTCTTGTTGTACAAATTTAATGCATTCACCTCCTCACTAATCTGTTTCCACACCGCATCCGGGTACAACATTAAGCATTTTTCAAATCCGCGGTTAATCACAAGTTATGCTTCTCCTCCTCTCCCAGTTGGTGATCAAACCACTCGGCATCCTCATGCGCCCTTGGCGTCGATTTTGCACTCATTTCTCCTAAAAGTTGTTTGATTTCCACTGTTTACACCATTGGATATTCAAATGTAACAACTTAAACACACTTTACCACTTTTTCCCACCTTTTTTTACATTTCTACACCCATTATCACACTTCAGCATAATGTTATCGGTCTTTTATAATCAAATAAATTATAAAAGAACTCAAAAAACTATCATATTATAATAATGCAAATACAAATCAATGTAATTTAATTCAGAAAAGTGGAAAAGGTGGGAGGAAATAGATCTGTTTTGGAAAAACAGTCTCAAAAATTAAGATAATCAGGTCATTATATGTGGAAAAAAGTGGGAGACGTGCATATGAAGCACAACTATTGGCTATGGGTAAGCATTTGCAGCATGAAAAGGGTAAGCGATGAAAAACAGGGTTATTCCACAGAAGAGGTGGCAACTGCTTGTAAGAAGAAAAGAAGCTTTGCCATCTCATTTGGATTACGCCAAGAATAGCTTCTTTACTATTCCTTTCGACATCTTTGAGGTCCCTTCTATTCGATCAGTAAAGGTAATAGGAACTTCCTTGATCTTAAATCCCAAAGATAAGCAGCAAATTTCATTTCGATCTGGAAAGCATAACCAACAAGCTAATCTTATCTAAATTGATGCTTTCTAGAACCTTGCGGCTATAACAAATAAAACCGGCCGTGGGATCCTTAACCGGCATCCAGGTAATCAACCGAACATATAAAGAGGCACCATAGGAAAGGAAAATGCGATCAAAGGGCCAATTCTCCAATTTCCCGCCTTTCACATAACGAGAGCCCACCGCTAAATCTCCTCCATCTTCTTCACAAGCTGCCAAGAGTCGAGCGAGGTCATTTGGGTTATGTGAAAAAATCGGCATCCATTTCAAAGAAGTAATCATAAATCACGTTCTAGGCCCCATTTGAAGCCAGCGATATAAGCTGTCCCCAATCCAGTTTGCCACTACGTTCGTAAATAAATAGTCTATCCTTGAAAGATTTCCTGTTGTTCCTTTACCAGTTGAGCCGTACCATCAGGTGAGCCATCATCTACGACTAGCAGATGAAAGGGAGTCGACAGCGAAAAAACAGTTTCGATCATTCGAACGATATTTTCTCGCTCATTGTAGTAGGAATGATAACTAAGCTCTTTGCCAAAGTATAGCCAATTCTCGGGTTTGTAAAGTCTTAAACAGCTTGCCAATTTGGGACTTCCTTCGAAGTACTCAATATTAGACAAGCTAGTTCTTAATTTGTCTTTGCCTAGTGTTTGTTCACGCCAACTTAGGATAGCAGCAACGATCAGGCAGTATCTGAACTTTTAGTCCTTCATTTCGGCGTCAAATATAGGCTAATTTTTTTGTTTTAGCCCGACAGAAAAAAAACATGATCAAAAGATTGCTGCAAGTTGTCAAACACTTTGCTGTTTATTTTAAAAGGTTGAACCATTTGTAATGGTAACGAAGAATTTGCTCAAAGATTTGGAGATGCCCTGACAATTAATATGCGTTGGAGTCACCTCCTTAGAAATAAGCATTCTTCAACTCAAAGTGTTGCGGGTAATAATTTAAGCTTAGGAGACTTAGATTGTTAAATAATTTGCAGCTTGAGACTTTAAGGTGGATGCACCTTGGAGGCTGTTCTTGAAAAAACTATTTTTACCGCCGAACCAATATAGCTATGAAACTAATGGGGTATTCACCATATTCTCTCCTTTATTCTTACTCAAAGCGACTTCAATTGTTGCTTTATTTTTCCTTTTCTTTTTAAACACTACCAGCCTTAGCGGGCAATTGCCCTCTGATTTCTATGATACACCATGCTAACCAATTCGTTCGATTTTGCTATCGGAATTACGTTGATAAGACTGGACACATGTTTGTTTTGGGAAAAGGCAGGCAAGGTTTGGGTGGTGGAAACCGGGTGGTAAAAAGCGCGAAGAGCCGCTGCTAGACCTCACAGAAGAGGTATCCAATTGGAAAGACCATGGACTCATGGGTTTCGCCTTGGATCCGAATTTCGATCTCAATGGCCGATTCTATCTGCTCTATGATGTGGACCCATATTATTATCATAACCACGACTCTCCCTCCTACCAGGCAGACTCTTCTATCACCTTTCAACCTACGATAGGACGGGTAACTCGATACACAGCTGATGTAACCAATGAATGCATTCCGTGCTGCCTGGAAGTCGCAAACAAAATCCTCCTGGGTGAGGATATGTCCAATGGTATTCCCATCTACTTCAGTATCATGGCTTGGGGGGACTTGCTTTTGGAGCGGATGGTACTCTCTTGATTTCCAATGGAGATGGCTCTACCAATGCAGGTGCGGATATTGGCGGAGACAGCCTGGGTACAATGGCTTCCCTCGCTCTCGAGGCAGGAAATCATTACACCGATCAAGAGAAGGCTCTTATCGCGCCCAGTATTTGGGAATTTGAATGGAAAAATCTTAAGAATAGATCCTGAAACGGTGATGGCTTGGCTAGTAACCCTTTCTTTGACCCTGCTGATCCCAGAGCCCCACAATCCCGGGTCTGGGTATATGGCCTACGGAATCCCTATCGTTTTATCTGTCGGCCAGAAATCCGGCAGTCACTATCCGGATGAAGGGCGCCCAGGAGCCTTGTATATAGGAGATGTTGGGAATGGAGCCTGGGAAGAATTAGATGTATATATACGGTTGGGAGAACTTTGGCTGGCCTATCATGGAGGGCTACTATTTGCATTGGAGCTTTTTTTATTGCTGATGCTCCACCAATGTGATGGCTCCGAATCCCTTTGATGGATCGGGTGGTTGCGAAGAACCTTATTCGATTTTCGGCAACTCATGAACCGCCTTTTAAAAGATGGCGATCCCATTCCTGCTAACCCGTGCAACCCGCTCGTGCCTATTCCAGAATCGGCTTTTCCTTCCATAGAAACAATTCCTGCTATTGTATGGAGTAATGCATCCTTGGAATAAACCGACCAGGGCCGAAATTCCAATTTTCGAGGAAAATGGGCATGTAGCCTCCATACCAATAAACACAGAGGAATCATATGTACCGGAGAAATTTTTGATGGTTTCTCAAGTATGGCTGGTGCTTTCTATCAGGGCGAAAACTATCCGGAGAAGTATCATGGAAAACTCTTTAGCATCGATTTTAGCGGATGGATCAAAGTTTTTGATTTTGATGAAATCAAGTTCTTAAATCCGTTGAGCCATTTCATGACTACTCACCAGAAATTATTCATTTGGAAGAGAACCCAGCCGATGGCACCTTTACTACCTCACTTTAACTAATGAAATTCGGAAAATCAGCTATGGTGGCAACCCGCCTCCAGTGGCCGTTATCACCTTAGACCGGCAATATGGTACAAGCCGCTAACAGTCGATTTTCAGTGCGCAGGATTCCTATGATCCCAACGCCATGATCAGCGCCTACCACTGGGATTTTGGTGATGGCCAAACCAGCACCGATACCAATCCAACCCATCTATTTGCCAGTAACCAGGGAGATCCCAAGTCTTTTACGGTCACGCTCACAGTCACAGATGATGAAGGAGCTATTGGGCCAGGTACGGAAATTATTTCGCTCAACAATACCCCTCCCAGCGTTAATATCAATTCTTTTAATGAAGGAGATCAATATCCTTTGACAGGGACTTCTCTGCTTCGACTCTCGGCTGATGTCAGTGATCAAGAACATAGTCCCGACGACCTAGCTATGAGTGGCGGGTGTTTTTCCATCACAATGACCATTTCCACCGGAGCCGCCTGCCAAAACGCCCGAAAGCTTTGCACTATAAACCCATTGGGTTTGCGAACAGGAAATTTACTGGTATCGGATAGAACTTGAAGTGACAGATCCAGCTGGATTATCTACCATCGATACGAGATCTGTTTACCCCGACTGCAAGGATGCTTTCATTGAAATTATAGAATTAAAAGCGGAAGCGAATAAATCCGGTATCCAATTAGATTGGGAAACTCAATTAGAAGAAAACACGACCTTCTTTGAAATACACCGAAGCAAGGATTTCCAAAACTTCCAGCTGATTGGACAAGTAGACGCCAAGGCAGCTCGAGCATTTATCATTTTTTAGATGCAGCTCCCGTAGAGGTAATATGTATATCGCATCAAGGCCTATAGCCAGGATCGATCCTTTGCTTATTCGAATTTTGGCCACGGCTTCCTATCCAGCCATAGGAGATCACTCCGTCACGCCAAACCCGGCGTCTGATTTTATTAAGGTAAAAGTAAAATCCTTGACAGGAAGCTTTGTCAAGTTAGATTATTTAACGCTGCTGGCATTCCGCTTCTGCAAACCAATTGGGAAGCCACCATCGGCGAAGCCTTCGAAAAGAATTCTTGTCGATCGATTAAATGCGGGGATGTACGTATACCGAATAACGCAAGGAGGGGCAGAATATACAGGGAAAGTTATCATCAAGAAGTGATGCCTAGTTGGGATTTTTTCATCACGAAAATGAATAATCTTACACCAATGAGTGCTCCGATCTAATTTACCCCTGCTATGTAAAAATTTCTACCGTACTTATCGATAAGTTCACTTTGAACCATTTCCATCTTATTGTTATTAATACGAATTCAATATCGAAGAAACAAGTGAAAAAACGCCTGTAAAATGAGAATCACTCAACTGATTGATTATGGCTAAGTGAATCAGTTTTTTGGGGAGACCTTTGGAGGAAACCAGTCCATCCTTGGACAGACCGAATAAAATAGATATTGCATTTTCAAATCCTTCATGTCCCGGACTTAGTGTCACTTTATACGAGCAGGTTCTTTTCGACTCATTTTTAAGGAATGTATTTGTGATTTTTCTACTGTAAAGGTTTCACCTTTTTCACCCTTTTGTGTTCTTTACCGATTTGTAAACTGAGTTCTCCATCAAGTATTCTAAATGTTTCTGAATACGCCTTGTGATAATGTAGAGGAGGTCCTTCTGCAGTGGGTTGAAGCTCAATTTCAATTACTGATTTTAAGCCATTTGTTTCAGCAGAAGTACAAATAAAAGTAACCTTTTTCCCGGAAATTGGATTGACAATAGTATGATCCATGATGAAGTTTTTTGAGGTTTTCGATGAAATAAAAGACGAGCTAGCCTCTACTTTTGAATAAACCTTTGCATTGTCTTGATCTGGCCTAAATGCATGGCTTCATGTAGATTATTAAAATAGATGGCATCTTCGATACTTGAAGTTCCAGTCCGTAACTAGTCTGAACAGTTTGAAGTCTCCAAAAATTGACTTTTGGTAATCGTGGGAGAGTTGCTTCACCGTTACCAGGAGGTTGCCTTTCGCAAAATCAATCCACTTTAAGTCTTCTTCTCCAGACGGTTTAGTCCCACTCTTAAACTGAAATACAAATTCCTTGTCGAGACAAAAAGGCGTTTTGACTTAGGCCATAGACCAACAATTGCTGTGATGCCAATACGTGGTATACGTTCCATAAAATGTTGTTATTAAAGCCGGAAGGATTTCCAGTAAAGACACTGTAGAAATTTCTTCAAACACCTTTAACATATTAATTCTAGTCGCCTTTAGTAGTTCAAACTGTTTATCCATTCTAGGTGATTTTATTGAGTCATTTACATAACATTATTTGTTAGCAGGTCATCCTTTGGCAATCTTATCCAGTAAGGCCGATAAGGTGTTACATTCTACTTCTGAAAGATTTTCAATCCCCGTTTTCATTTGAACTACGGCTATTTTGTCAATCTTGGCCCAGTAGCGTTAGCCCAGCTTTAGTTAGGGAGGCATCCTTTGAATCGCTTGTCATGTTTATTAGGGCTGGTTTCAATCAACTCCTTTTTTATCAGCCTATTGGTGAGTCGAGTTACATCACTTGATGGGTCGATCATCCTTTCACCAATCTCTTTTAAGGATAAGCTATTCGGGTATATCCCCCGAAGAATCCTCAAAATGTTGAACTGTTTTGAGTGATTTCAAACTCCTTGAAAAAATCTTGTTCTCTCCTCAGCATCAATTGACAAGCCCGATAGATCTTTACTTGTAATTCTATATGATATTTCTCCATTACAGCGTTAGACAAGTATTTAATTTACTATTAATCAATGATATAATGTGAATTTATACAATAATATTCGTTTAAACAACTATTATTTTATTTTTTTCCTTAACCGTTACAAATACGCCAAGGAAATGGAAAGGCGCCTCTAGCGCCCATAAGTTAGGATTCCCGTAGAAAGCCCGGGAAAGCTCCAAAGAAAGGGACTAAATATTAGTGTAATAGCCTTATTTATATTGATCAAGTTCTAACTACTGGATGCTGCTTGCTGAAAACGCTTCCTATACTTTAAGCCCAAGAAAATCACAAGAATTGTTGCCCGCATTAGAAACAAGGCCAATGGTCGCTCAAAGAAACTCATTAGTCCCCACTAGATTTTATGGCACTAACCATAAAGTTTTGCTCCATGATCGGTCCTAAAACCATACCTAGCACCACCTGAGCTAGCGGGAAACCTCCTCGTCTCAATAGAAATGCGACCAAGCCCATACCCACCATGATCCAAACATCAAAAAGACTGTTATTGATGGCAAATGCCCCAACATACATAGACCCGTGATAAAGCTAAGTAGCAACTTAAAAGGTATCTTGATCAGAAAGGCCGCCATACGTGCCGTCAAAAAAACCATAAAAGGGTAATAGTTACCAGGTTAGCAATTAGAAAGGTGAGATACAGCGACCACAACAAATCTGGCTGCTGTTCAAATAGCAATGGGCCTGGTGTGATGCCTTTCATTAGAAAGACCCCCAATAACAATCGCGCGTGACTGTATCTCCCGGCAAGCCCAATGATAAGGCAGGAATCCAGGCACTGGCTACCGCAGAGTTGTTACTACTGGTGCCGGCCAAGATAATTCGATCATCTTCTTCCTCGTCCACCTCCTCTCCTTCCACGTTCGGCTTCTTCTTCATCTGCTGGAAACTCGTAGAAACCCAAGCGCCACTATCTTGCTCCAGCACCCGGCAAAAAACCGACAAACACACCAAGAATAGAAGAACGTAAAACCAGCCATTTTCTCGAAGAATTAACAGCAGTGGTTTACGATAAACTGACTGGCGGCGCCTCCCACTTCTGCGGCGCTTCATACTTTTCTTCTTTATTATTAAAAATATATTCTAACACTTCCGAAAAGCCAAAAAGCCAATCATCGCTACGATATAATTCAATCCGCCCAAAAGATCAGGGCTGCCAAAATGAAAGCGAGGATGACCTAAAGTTGGATCAATCCCAACGGTAGACATTAAGAGCCCCAGCAATAGGACACTAGCGCTTTGATCGGAGAACCTCCAGATGCAAATATTCCCGCTGCTAATCCTAGTACGGCTATCCAAAATA